>BQKZ01007953.1:14769-24799 GCA_036244855.1 Temnopleurus reevesii | reverse complement strand
TAGTAACCCGAAATTAGACCCTATTGGGGCCGATCTGGAATAAAATTATTGGAAATGGTTTTTCAATTGATTTGAGTTGGTAATGGTGTCAACCTTCACCAAAAAAAAAATCAGGTATAAATATCAATACCATTTGTTTTTCTTTTCTGAAAATTTTTCAACTCATACATATGACATTTTTGGTTGGTTTCTATACACCAGTTTAGCATAAAGGGTTTAGGTATGATTCAAATAAGATAAAATGTGCATCAGTATGAGGGGCAGTATTTGCAATATGGTATGAAATTTGTGTAGGTTTATGTCTATTTTAGAGGATTTTAGTCTATTTGATAATTTTCATTCGGTAGAAGTATGTTTTTTTTTTGTTTTATGCATAGTCAAACTATCCTTCCCCTCATACATAGCAGTTAGGTTTATCAGAAATATTGGACGTTGTTGAGTATTTACAGTTTGTATATGTACAAATTCAAAAGGAATGTCTATTAATATGCAATAGGCCTATTCATGCATTCATTGTATTGTTCAGCAAAAATTGTAGGTATTCCATCAATATGAACTACAACTTAATTATATACTGGGAATAACATTGAATGTTTTGATAAGTAAGTCTACTAAGTCTGTGAGAGCATTGAATCAGACCGTTGTCATTTTCTTTTTGACATGAATAGATCAGAATGACTTTATATTCCTTTGTACAGTCGAACCTCGTTGTAACGAGGTCGTTGGGACCAGAGGAATTACCTCTTTATATTGAAACCTTGTTATTTCAGGGTCAAAATACAATAAAATACAAAGAGATGGGACCAGGAAAATTACCTTGTTATAACGAGAGCTCGTTATATCAGTGCTCTTTATAATGAGGTTTGACCGTATTTGCAATAAAGGTGTTGTATCATGTTAGGAAATGTTTCAAATTCTATATTTGAGAAATGAATTCAGCATTCCATTGTTTTGAACATTCATGTACATGTAGTAGTGGTGTTCTGTTGTTAAAGTGGGTAATCATTGAAGAGTCTTTATATCAGTTGATAATTCCTTAGGCTAGCCAAGTTCTCTAGTCACATCTGAAATGGTGCATTATCAAATAGAGGGAAAAAAAATAATTGAACAGAGTACAGTCAAGCCTCATTATAACGAGGCCCTTGGGACCAGAGAAATTATCTCTTTGTATCGAAACCTTGTTATATCAGGGCCAAAATAAAATAAAACACAAAGAGATAAGATCCTGAAAACTACCTTGTTATAACGAGATCTCGTTATATCAGTGCTCTTTATAACGAGGTTTGACTGTATTAAACTTTAGTGAAAGTGTTGATGTTTATGAATTGAGACATCAAAATAAGACAACAATCCTAAACCATCAGCGTAGTGGTTAAATTTGATAAATATTGCAAAGATGCCAACCATCTGTAATATGCCTAAGGATAGAAATTAAAATGTGAATCACTCTAACAGCTAAGCCAAATATTTTCTCATGAGAGAAAGCATATGGCTCTTAGGGGATTTACATTTAAATTTTGTTTTCTTAATGTATTTTTATTTAAGAGATAACCAAAATTTTGCATTTTATCATTGAGTCATAAAGTTACACAGGTAAAATATTACAGATGTGATTAGGGAACTTACCTAATGCCCCGGTCACATAGAACCCCGGAAGCAAAACGATTCACCCCAACTCGTTGTTCTGAGGCAGTTACATGTAACTGTGAATTAACAAAGAGTCGGGGTGAATCGTGTTGCTTCCGGGGTCCTATGTGACCAGGGCTTAATCTAAAATGTAAATGTTGGTAGTTTTGTGATGAAAATAATGAATTTTAGCAATTATGAGATTATTTGTACAAGTGAATCATTGAAAGTACTAGATATATGCTTGATTTCTTATACCATCTGTGTTTGGTGGTGCAATTGTGATTGTGTAGCATATTTCGGGAAATCTCAAAGAAATAATACCATTTCCTGTTATTTGATACCCTTTGTAATTTGAATGTATGCATGTATGAGATTATGGAATAATATATATATTATATGGACAGGAATTCTGTTTGTTGTGTATTCTTTAGAGTAATATTTGCCCAAGTATGAAAATATGTTACATGTAGTACATGAAGTTCAATAAAAAATGATATAGAACACATTTAGAGGGGGGAAGGGAAGGATTTATAGTCAAAATGAACTTCATGAGAAATATCACCGACAAATCTCTTGTTATAACATGGTGATTTTCTTCGTTCTAAATACATGTGGTAAATGTACTTCTTAGTATTATGGCACTGATATAGCAAAGTTTTGATAAATGGGTAATTTCACATACTGCAATAGGATCTCATCATAGCAAGGCTCTACTGTGCCAGAAATGCTAACCATTACAGAATGTCCATAACAATGAGAATTTCATATAACCAAATGGTCACACAAAAAGACTTTATAAATATTTTTGTCATTCTACCTAAAAACAGACCAAAATTCTGTTGTACAGGGTGGGAATGCGATTTTTTCCTTATAACCGTTAACTTATGAAAGAAATAAAAAATAAAATGGGACTGGTAAAATCTACACATGAAGCATACACTGTATGTGTATTGTTATTATGTTTTCCCATGAGAGAGAATAATTTTTCCAGTGGTTTAGTGATTTACATTTTAATTTTTATTCTTTTTGACAAGAAACTGTTGTTAATCATTAAAATGGGAACATTCCATTTCTATTCTCTGCTTTTGGGTGCAAGTGCTGCATAATTGTTTGGACACCTTCGAGAGCAAACACAATCTCAAAATTGCAAGCAAATATTTTTTCCTATTCTTTTATTTATTTCAATTGAATAACAGTTAGAATACATGATCTCTAGAAATATATAATAAATGTGTACAAACAGGGACCGCTTTCATGAAACAGAGGTACGCACAACTCGATGAACGACTGGTGACCTTCTCTCCAGCACTATTCACCAACAGTTATCATGGAGTGCAGGAAAGGGTCATCAGTCATTCACAGAGTTGTCCGTAGATCTATGAACAGTTTATGAAACACACCCCAGGAATGATAAATTTGTGGATAACATATGGTACATCACTGGGTGAAACATAACCCTGGGAAACACATTGTGAGGCAAAAAAATGGATTGATATTTCAAATTTATAATTCCCTTTTTAAGATTTACCTCCAAAAGGGTAATAAACACAATGTTAAACCCCCTTTACAATGCACTCTAGGATGAAATATGTTTCACAAAACGCCAGTCTTTGAGACAAGTGACTATATGGAAACACAAGGGAATAATAATAGATGATAATAGATGTAATTTATATAGCGCACGTATCCACCCTGCTGAGTGCTCAAGGCGCTTTACATTATTATTACCCTGGCTTTAGCCCGGCAGCCATTCACTGCGCACTTGGCATTTCAAAGAATAAATATTCCTGCCAGGTACCCATTCNCTCACCTGGGTTGAGTGCAGCACAATGTGGATGAATTTCTTGCTGAAGGAAATTGACGCCCTGGGTAGGATTCGAACCTACGACCCTCTAGTTGAAAGGCGAGAGTCGCGACCACTACACCACGGCGCCTCCATACAATCAGACAAACATGAACTAAAATACTCTTAGAGAGCATTATTCTTATTCTCCTACTCCTATCGCAAGGGCTCAAATCACACTCTTCAGGTGTTATCTTGGATTAGTAGCCTTTGTTGAGAATATCAAAAACATATATTTCTCTACTGAACATAATGTTCCTTACAGAATATTCAGTTCTTATATAGTGCATAAAACATAGCCATGGCATGTCCGTATGCGCTTCGGGGGGGGGGGGGCGTTGATAGAAAGTTGCAGTCAATTGCAAATCAAATGCAAACCGGTAGCAAATTGAAACGTGATGTTCATTGATGAACAAGACACACATGAAACATCAAATTTGATTGGCAATGACCGATCAACTGCGACTTCCAATTAATCCCAACTTTCTAGTAACACCTCCTTAGACAGGTTCCACTGTACATTCACATTAAAATAGCATTGCTTCCTACGTGTAATATTTCTTAATTCTCTCGATGTAGAGTCCACATAATATGCAAATGAACTGATTCGTACGAAGTGATTCCTCGGCGGTATAAAAGAAAGATTTCAAGAATGACTTTACGCACGACTGGTATCAGTTCTTGTGCTGAATGATCGAGAATCTTATCCGTAGTACACTCGTTAACGTATTTCTGTCTTTCTTCAATCTAAAGAGCGATTTGGTGAAACACCACCCAAGTCTCATTTGAATGTCCCATAGTTTTAATTGGGATTATTCGTAAGTTGTGACTAGTGTCGGTTTGTATTTTTCATTGAACAGAATTTAGGGAGCAGGATATTGATCTCCTTTGTATCGTCTGTAAGAACATAAGTAAGGCAGCAATAACACACCTTCAAGTGAGAAATAGGACTTTTGTACAAAAAAGTCTGATCACTAGTTTCTAATGGGTCGGATGAGACTGTACTGTCTTTTACTTCAGCAGTTGAAAAACAAACAGTCAACATGCAAACAGGAGACTTCATGTAGACAAGAACTTTGTTTTGGTCCTCCTTTTTGCTGACCAATGATGACAAGCTTTAAATGGAATAGCTTGTATCGTATGTGCATGATGGAGACATCTTCGACATGTGAAAAACAGGTCCTCTGGAATCAAACAGTCGGCACGTCAGCAGGCGACTTCATGTCGTACTTACAGGAGATAAACTCTTCAAGATCAAAAGTCACTATCTTTCAGCCATGGACTAATGCTAATAATCCATTGTGCACTTCCTTTTTGGAGCAGAAAACTCAACCTGTGATAATATTTCTAATAAATGACACAGCTTTCGGAAACATGCATGCATGTTTTAACGAAATCTCGCAGTTTTTCTGATGACCAAGTTGTATACAGTCTTTGTGGCTCCAGCTAAGATTCTGCCCCACTCCTCATACTGGCTACAGCATGAGACAGTCTATCAGGAGTTACCATTTGAGACTCCATGCAATTTAAGGTCTCTTGAAACTTGATTGTAATGCTAACAGTTCTCTTGAAACCGGTCTTTGTAGTTCCAGCTAAGATTCTGCCCCACTCCTCATACTGGCTACAGCATGTGTCAGCCTATCAGGTATTACCCCTTTCACTTCACCATACCTGCATCAAAAAGAAAATAAAACATTGTTAATTCCACCAAAAATGGAACCTATTGCATTAACACTTAAACATAACATCAGGATAGCAACCTAAAATCATGTTCTTTGCCAATTATGTTGGGATAACGTGCATAGCACTTTATGAAAATTCCATTATGCATTTATCTACCAATCAAAAGCAACATTTCAAATAAATGTAATTCTACATGTTTCTCTGATGCTGAAAAGTTGTATTTGAGATTTGAGACAAAAACAATTCACGGGTGGAACTATTGACTTTTAATGAGAGTGTGTCAATGATGTTGCAAATGTACATGTAACAAAATTTGGAGAGAATTCTTTGAAAAACTTGTCATGTCAAATGACAAATGGTTAGACAACTACAATTGTAAAAATGTGAAGATTCAATTTTTTTCAAACTAAATCCCTGAATATTTTCAATCTTCCAGAAAAATTGAACCAAGCTCAATAGCAATGATATTGATGAAGGAATTAGCAGAGAGGCTAACTATTCCATAATATGCATGAGGTCAAAATGAAAATATGAATAACTCAACAGCTGAACAAAGATGAGAGCAAACATGATAACACTAAGCATACTCTCAGCCATTCACTTGTAAAAAAAAAGCCTCAAATTCAAATAAAATATGTATCATGCATATTTTGGAACGGTTGACATCTCTGTATTTGTGTGTTCACTTACTCTGAAAGAGGCATCTTGAGTAGTTTCTCGATGTGCTTCAGATTCTCAGATGGATGAATCCCAAGAGCATCAACTACATTGCACAAATAATCTGAAAGAAATAGAAATAAAAAAAAATGCATGAGAAAGAAATTACACAAACAATTTTATCATCTAATGATAACAATGAATAATACTTCTTTAGCACTTTCTTAATAATGGTAAACATTTGACATGAAGCTGTATATGTAACTGGCAGACCTCCAAATAGGATTTTGGAGGAGGGGGCAATTTTTATAAAGGACACATTTAAATCAAGGTAAGAGAACAAAAGGAAATTCAAAGAGAGCAAAAAGACCAGCAAAGGGGTGCCCAAAACAATTGGCTAATGTTGCCTTTTGTCTAATTCAAGCCCTGATCTTGACTTTTGGGAAAAGATTATGAATGAACAGTAAAATTTGGAAGCATCGTGGTGGCGTGGTTCTGAATCTCGCCTTTCAGGCAGAAGTCCGCGGTTCGAGTCCCATCCATGGCGTTAATTTCCCTCAGCAAGAAATTCATCCACACTGTGCTGCACTCATCCCAGGTGAAAATTGGGTACCTGGCAGGAAATTATTCCTTGGAATGCTTGAGCACCTAACTGGCTTGCTCGGCAGTTATAGCCAGGGTAAAAATATGGTACTTAGTATCAAGCGCAGTAGAGTATATGCATATAGTTATTGCGCTATATAAATGGACTTATTATTATTATTATTATTATTATTATTATTACTACTACAAGTGGCTCTCTATTGGTTGGTGAATCTAAAATCTGCTCATAATGTTCATTACCTATATCCGTTGCCAGCTGCCTGGCTGCTTGTTGGGTCAGCTCATTGATTCTCAGGATGACCTCCACATACGTATGCATGGTTGCCCTGGCAACAGAACCTATCCAGTAGTCTGCTAGGTGCTCCACTTCTGCAGAACCTGTCAAGTTATAATGTCAAGTGTTATATCATAAAATGGGAACTTTATATGCACCTATCCAAATAATTATATGATTTGTATTGTAAATGATGTAGGCACGTCTGGTCCCCTACAATGAAGATGGATATGTATCTGAGAAACCTTCATCTTATTTTTGTTCAGACAAAAAGGTGTAGTGCTTTCAAAAATGATGAGGACAAAACAGTATAGAAATATACAATGACTCTCGAGGTTCTGGTTAAAACTATTTGCACGAATGAGCAATCAGATAGTACCATACTCCCGAGGGCCATCGGCCCGAGGGAGAATGATACTATCTGATTCTCATGAGTGCGAATAGTTTTAGCCAGTACCGAGAATCAAGTCATTGTATATTACTTTTATATCCCTTCTTACAACAACAACATTAACAATAAAGTATTAATCTTACCTTGTCTTAATGATAATTTGATAATCTGATAAATTGTTTTTCTAGTCTCTGGCTCGTCTTCTCGTTGAGCACATCATGCGAACGAAGCCCGCCAGAAGTTTCCCGTGCCGTGTAGCTGGGAAGCAGTGTCTCTCTCGCGCACGCGTGGGCAGCTCTCTTTTAGCCAACTGTGACGCATGCGCACGACAAAAGTACTATTCCATGGTACTATTCCATGGTACTATTCAATGGCAAACGGCTTTCTTAGCAAATCTATTCATTTTTCTCATCACTACACTGTCAATGCAACGATCTTAGTGTAAGGGATATAATAGATAATAAATTCTCATCAAATAATAATGGTCATACTCCTTGGTCCACACTCTGAAAGTGAGGTATATTTCGCATCAATTTTATTCAAACAAACAGTGAACCTACTCAACTCTAATTGGTTATTGAAAAACAGTCGTATGTGAATACTTTTAATGCAGCTCACAAAATACATGTAATTAAATATCTGAAGCACCAACTCTAAAAAAAAACGTTTGAGAATTTACTTGCCAGAGTCGGTGGTTGCATAAAACCTCACTATTGGAATACAAGCCTTCCTAATTTCTATACATTTGTTGTATCCTATTGGAATATTAATTAAACCTCACACTAAATTTTTATACATCACTTTGGTATGCAAACCTATTTTCAATTTACTTGATACTGAAATGACAAAGAAAACAAATTAAATGTAATATAAAAGCTAATGAAACAGTATAAATTTACAAAATGCTCCAAAAATGCAAAAAAAAATAGCGATACTGATTGCTATAACAATTGCTTCCAGAGATTAATGAGGGATGCTTGATTTGGGTAAGGAATACTTTTACAACAATCATAGACAATATGCATTAGCTTTTTCAAAGTCACTGTTTTGTTTCAAGGCCTTGCGATAATCAAGATATAGATAGTTACCAGGGGGTGGTGGGAATGGTAATCTGCTTGCTTCGAGTGCTTTCTCCATTGATGGATTGTCTTGGGTTGTACATGGCTCCAACTGCTGTGGAAGTGTCATTAGATACTGACCAATCTGCACATGGGAATAAATTCATCGAAGTGAATTATTTTATTTTTTCATTTTTTCAATGTAGTCACTGCCTATTATAATTTATATGTGGTAAAAAATGATCACCTACAGAACTAAATATATTAATATTACTGAAAAAAAGATAAACAATATAATAAATCAATTTAGACTGGACAGAACATTTTTGATTGACCTAAATGAAGAATATCTGAAAATGACTTTTCACATTGCAAGTTTTTCTATGATTTCACTATGATTTCACTATGATTTTCTATGAAAATTAAACAAAAAATCACGATGGGCCATTGTCATAGCATTGACCAGTTGAGGGAAACCAAACAATTCTTTTGGGGACGTAATCACATTTCAAACCCTCCCCCCCCCTAAAAAAAATACAGTGCAATAGCATTTTTTTGTATTCTTCATCATTTTTCACTGTTCTAGGCCATTAAAGAATTTTGACAAATACAAAAAATTAAAGAATCCAAGCAAATCTGGATTGCCAGTATCAAGTCTCACCTTTGTGATATACTCTTGAGGTGACAAACTAAAAGTGGGAAGGTCAGCTGAAAGCATTCCTCCTTTATCTGTCCATACCTGCAGAAAAAAATATGTAAAACCAACATATTTTACAAACATTGCATAGAGTCTGTCAGTTTCATGAGGAGTCCACATTTAAAGCAATGTTGGTGTCCTTATATATTTCATGCCAACTCTTGACTGTATGTGCTATACAGAACATACAAGCAATTCATGGTCTGCATTTACAAAGAGGATAGTACAATCAATTCAAGGTTAAAAATTACTTTCCAATGTCATATCTTTATATATTGATTGACTTTTATAATTGGCATTTCAATTTTTTAATTCGAAAAAAAAAAACATTTGAAAATTTTTTTTAAATTCTCCTCTACCGGTACCTACCTCCATCTGTGAAACCTGTGAGAGTTGAAGCTGCAGTTGAAAGAAAACGATCCCAAAAGCCAGTTTGTGAGCATGCTCAGTGATCTTTGCCATAGCATCCAATGGATCTTGGAGTAATGATGAACCCTCGTCTGAAAGGTAAGGGAGACAAGAAAATATTAATTTGGAATTACGCCATAAACAGGAGGAAAAGAGAAGCTAGGATGAACATGGACAAAACTTAGACCATTTGGTTTCTATTTTTATGGAGTGGATCACTCAATGTATGGACCCTGTTATGGCATAAATCTCTCAATAAATATAATATATAATATTGTATTATAAAAAGTGGAAACGAATATGATATAAACAGATATAATAATGCGCACTCTTATAGCTGCAGCACCTTGCTCTGTTGAGCTCCTGTTCTTTCTACTTTTTAGGGTGTTTGTTCCTGGCATCCTAGATTTCTTTTGCAACAGGGACATTGTCTTGGATGCAGTCCACCTACTGGACGTGATTTGTTGAATTTTGATGTTTCATAAGGGTGTATTTTCATGATGAATATGCTGCATGGATCTATCATTTTTGCAATACTGATTGCACAGAGTATTGGACTACATGCCTTGGTGATTCTTACTAAGAACCTGCCTCATCTCATCCATTATATGGATTTGAACTCTCCTTTGAATCACCAATTGAACTGGATCAGATTAATGCCTGCCTGGACATTATATCCAAAGCCTTCTGATCATCTCATGAACAAAGCAGACAATTGGAACCTCATCATCCCTACTTATAGTGCTGGATATACAATGGTTCAGTATACAAGGACTGAGCTTCTAAA
>BQKZ01007952.1:10479-41678 GCA_036244855.1 Temnopleurus reevesii | reverse complement strand
GACATCAAGGCAACATCTACCCAGGAAGGCAGGTCATTGGACAGCATCCGTCTAAACAGCGCACCAAACGCAAATGGGTATGTGGGATGGTCACCAGCCAGCAGCGACATGACCCCATATGTGACCTTTGACCTGGGTCAAATTAAGCAGGTGTCAGGAGTTGTTCTGCAAGGTGGTGGCCAGCAGGAGGAAGAATTTGTGACAAGGTTTGCGGTGGCCTTCGGTGTTGATGATGCTAACTTTGTCAATGTTACTGAGCCAAGCGGAAATCTCATGGTAAGATTTGTTTGTGTCTATATTTCTTAAGAATAATGAAAAAAAGATGAAAAATCTGAGATCCCCTTTATCTTACACTACAGGATACCTTTGAACTCCAGAGTACTGCAAATTCATAGTAGGCCCTGGGAGAGTCGTGTTTAGAGAAAGGGCTTATGCTGGAGGGCCAGAGGAAATAATGTATTATGTTTTCTTTATCTCTTGGTATACACATGGTATTCATTTCCTGTTCGTATCCAAAAGTTTACATGCCTCATAGGATGATGAAAGATAAAACAAATCTTGCTGGCTCCTTATTTATTCATTCATTTATTAATTCATTCATTTACTCAGGGTGGCCCATTTAGCACGAATTAGTCTCTTATGAAGCGTCTTAATATTAAACAGCCATTTTAGAGAGAGTATTCACAAATATTTTGTAAAGACATTATACCTATAATTTGAATCTTAACTTTGTGAACTGGAGACTGGATTTGAAAAAGTATTTGTGCACATTGTCCAGTCTACTAGTACTCTACTATTTTATCATTTATATTTTCTGCATTAGGTATTCACGGGTAGCTCTGATGCCAATACAGAGAATGAGGTTCTATTCCCTGTTAGTCTCCTTGGAAAATACATCCGCATCTATCCATTGGAGTACAATAACCGCCCCACAATGAGGCTAGAGCTCATAGGATGTGATGCGGAAGGTAAGGTTCAAAATGAAGAAAAAATATTTTCAAGGTTTGGTATTAAACGGAGTGTCGGAATTCTGATGGTGTCAGGAGTGGGATAGTTTTGTGAGTAGGATGGTGTGAAGAGTGGGATAGTGTGTTGTGAGCCAGATGGTGTTGTGACCCGGATGGTGCCAGAACTAGTACTGTGTCAAGGGTACCATGGTGTCAGGTTTATAATGGTGCCAGGAGTGGGATGGTGACAGGTGTATGATGTTGTCATGAGCACGATGGTGTCAGTTGTAGGATGGTGTCGGAATTGGGATAGTTTCGGAAGTAGGATGTTGTCAGGAATGGCTTGTTGTCTTGTGTATCATGGTGTCAGGTGTAAGATGGCATCAGGTGTAGCATGGTGTCAAGATTGGCATGGTGTCGGTTTTAGGATGGTGTCAGCAGTGAGATGATGTCAAGAATAGCATGGTGTCAGGAGTAGCATTTTGTCAAGTGTAGCATGGTATCAAGCGTACTATGGTGTCAGGTGTATGTTGGTGTCAGGAGTGGGATGGTGTTATGAGTGAGATGATGTTAGGAGTGGGATGGTGTCAGAAGTGAGATGGTGTCAGCAGTGGGATGTTGCTTGGAATGAGATGGTGTCAGGAGTGGGATGGTGTTAGGAGTGAGATGGTGTCAGGAGTGAGATGATGTCAGGAGTGAGATGGTGTCAGGAGTGGGATGGTTTTAGGAGTGGGATGGTGTCAGGAGTGGGATGGTGTTAGAACTGAGATAGTGTCAGGGGTGAGATGTTGCTTGGAGTGAGATGGTGTCAGGAGTGGGATGGTGTTAGGAGTGAGATGATGTTAGGAGTGGGATGGTGTTAGGAGTGAGTTGATGTCAGGAGGAGTGGGATGGTGTTAGGATTGAGACACTGTCAGAAGTGGGATGGTGTTAGGAGTGAGATGGTGTCAGCAATGGGATAGTGTTATGAGTGAGATGATGTTAAGAGTGGGATGGTGTCAAGATTGGCATGGTGTCAGAAGTGGTATGTTGTCAAATGTAAGATAGTGTCAAGATCAGGATGGTGTAAGTAGTTTCATGTCAGGAGTGGGACAGTGTCGAGAGTGGGATTGTGTTAGGAGTTAGATGATGTCAGGAGTGGGATGGTGTTAGGATTGAGACGCTGTCAAAAGTGGGATGGTGTAAGGAGTGAGATGGTGTCACGAGTAAGACAATGTCAGGAGTAGAATAGGTTGAGTCAATATGAATTGAGTCAGGAGGGGAAAGTACAGGAAGCGAAATAATCTCATTTGATGCAAGTGATATTTTGCTACCAGATCATTTGATTTAATTCCTCCATCATTCCAATTATCAGGACCTACACCCACTGTCCCTATTGTAACGTCTCGCCAGTTTCTCAATGATGTTAAGTAAGGAATATTTTTCTTTAGCGAGGACTATTTTTTTGTATAAGATCATTTAATTTCATTCCTATATCATTTTGATCATCAGGACCTACACCCACTGTTCCGATTGTGACGACTCGCCAGTGTTTCAATGATGAATTCACTTGCAATGACGGAGCCTGTCTTCAGGGGGATAAGGTCTGCCAAGGAACGTGCGATTGCCCAGATTGTTCTGATGAAGCCTTGTGTGGTACGTTTAATACGATATAATTTATTTCCAAAAAAGTATGCCACATGCCAGTTCAATGCTCCTTTTTTATGCTTTTCCAATTGGAACCTGCTTATTATTGCTGTGTCTGCACACTTCAATACAGGGCGTACGACTCTATTGTCCATGTCCGACTTTATTTTGCGGAAATAGATTATATCGTGTTGTTTGTCAATGAAGTTTAAATGAACAGTTGCTGTTTTCTCAAATCAAATGCCCTTGTATTGCACATACATAAAAATGAGCTTTCACAGTGAATTTTCATTTCTTAGTCAAGTATTCGTAGAATATGACAAAAGTGATGTGTGCATTATGAATGCTTGATAGGTTTTGATTTTGTTTTAATCTTTAGTAGATATGAAAGTATTCTTGGAAAGACTATGTGGTTGTTTCTATTGGAAAATAGTAATGACATGCACAGTGAATGCTTCTTTCTTAGTCCATGCAAAGTATTTTAATGTACAATCCATTCAAGGACATTCTAACCCACCAATACTTTTCTTTAACAATTTTTCATGGGTAGGTTATATTTTGACATGTTTTTTTTTTGTGGCTAGAGATGAAATAACTAAACCTTTCCTACTGTCACTTTTGGAAAACAGCAATGGGTAAATAAATGTGAATATGAATGTTCATTTCCAAATCCTTACAAAATATCTGTACATGGTTTTATGTGTATGCTAGATATGGTGTTTTTGTTGTTATTGTTCTAATCTGTAGTAGATATGAAAGTACTCTTGAACAGTCTAAAAGACTATAAGACATATCACTTGTGAAACACCTAGTCCTCACAAATGTTTGTACATCGGGTCAAAATTTATGTGTATGCTTGGTATGCTTTTGGAGTTTTTCTTTCAATCTTCAGTACATAACGAAAGTACTCTTGAAAAGTTTAAAATACTACATGAAACACCAATTTTGAAAAACATTTGATAATATGCAGAGTGAATGTTTATTTTGTCATCCTTAGAAAAAATTTGTACATATTGTTATGTGTATGTCTGATATGTTTGTTGTCGGTTTTTTTTTCATATCCTGTACATATGAGAGGACTCCAGATTACTCCAGATTGCTTCCAAAGATATAATAGCATATGGAAGTTCACTCTTGGATAGCAAATCACTTATGTTTAGTTTATATTTTCATCATTCAAATGCAGGTAGCAGCACAACATCAACCTACTCTACTGTTGAGCTTACAACAGCCTATACAACAGCAGCAATCACTACAACAGGTAGAGTAATATGTATCTTTTACATACCTCTTGATCACAATAAATTCAAGTCTTCCTGAGAGGATTGATCACTCAAAACTTCATGTTCTATGTATGTAGATATTTTGGAAATATGTCCTTGGTAGCCAATTTCTCTTGGATGGCTTATATGAAAGCTTACAGTTAGATCCAGAATATTAATTCAGCCATAGAATACATCACTTTTGTTCAAGAGGCAATATCTTTTTCAAAAGATATCTGATTTATGATTGGGCCTGCCAAGAAGTTTCAAGTTGGTGCAAATGCAAAAATACTTTTCATAATTTCAATCAATTCAGGTTTATTAAAATCATAATCATCAAAGTACAAAATAAAAGTTCGAGGACTAATAACATTTTGTTTACAAGCAAGACATAAAATAATAAAAAGCGGCAGCAAACTTAAGATTGTGGCTGCAGCAAAAACAGCGCCCTCTTTGATCTTGATTTTGATCTTGATCTTTGATCTTAATTTGTGCTAGTAATTTTGTTAAGTTGAGAATCCTATGCCATGGGGATCAACTTAGGTGACTATCTTGGATTACCACAACATGCATTTTTTACATTAGACTTTTACAAATAAGTGGAGGACCCTTTTGAGTTCGCACATCTCTTGCGAATTTTAGACAATAGATTGGACATACAGATCATGCAACCATGCACTGGCATCAAGCAAATCATCATCATTAAAATGGTGTCAACAAAATTACTGTTGACTCTTTTATAGATATCTGAAATATTATTGCACATGAATTTTCCAAAACATCACAAAAGATTAATTCTCTTTATTCTTGGAAGGTTTCAAGATTCTATGCACGAATCTATATTGTTCTAGACATGAATGTTGTGTTTTATGACACTTTTTTCTCCAATGTTCCATGAATAGGGCCCACTTGTTCCTGGAACCCTTGGAGTGACTGGTGTACCTGCACAGTCACTTGTGGTGTTGGGACCCAGTATAGGGACAGGAATGCTTCCTATAGTTATTGTTAGAAAGAGGTCTAGGACTTGAAAAATTTATTCTCTCTACCTGTGGAAGGTTTTAACATGTTGCGTTAAGGTATATCAATAATTACATACATGAATTGTCTTGTTTCATCGCATTTTTTCTTTAATAGGGCCCACTTGTTCCTGGAACCCTTGGAGTGACTGGTCTCCCTGCACAGTCACATGTGGTGTTGGGACCAGGTATAGGGACAGGACTGCTTCTAACAGCTACTGTGGCAACCAGATCTCTGACTCTCACCAGGAGGAATACTGCAGTACTGATGCTTGTCCAAGTAGGTTCAAATTTCATTCATATTTGTTCTTTAAATTTTGATCAGTCACTTTTCATTGACTCATACAATAAGATATATATAATTGGTCATCTCGTAAATTAGCCACATATCTCGTCTTTCGCACGTCTTTTTTGTTTACAAAGTCTACGGAGAATCAATAAATCCACCGCCGCTGATGAAATGGAAGGGGTGACTATTTCATGAGAGTGCCATATAATTAACTGATTGTTTGCTCAATACCAAAGCATCTTGGACCAGATTGTGTTTAGAAAAGTCTAGATAATGAACTTGATATTTAAATGTACTGAGCAAAAAAGTCTACTGAATGAATGATGAAACGGACTTGTCCTGACTTCCAGCAAACTATAAATCCAAATCCTTAAGGCAATTCACTTGCGTTAAACAATCATCCCTGAATGTTTATTTCTTTGAACTGTGTGCCAGAAGAGTCAAATAAATATGTTGAAAATGAAGTTCAGACAATTTTGACTACTTATGAGTAGAAAACACAATACAAATACAAGCAACACTATATGTAGCTCTATTATTTCAATCTACAGAAAATGATAGTTGTGTTGGGCACATAATATTTGAACGGATTATTCTAGCCTTATGCCAACATGGATAAATACTAATTGAAATTACATATCTGAGCTGCTGTGAAAGAAATTCATGGGAATATTCACATATAGCTGTAGGAATCAAACTCATGACCTCCTGGCTACTACACAGATGATTGACCTGCTGATATAAGGTACTTGATTCGACTCATACCTGCTTATGGAATTGAATGTTTTCTTTGCTCCCTCACCTATCTAATCATCTTCCAATTAATCCTACATCGTTACTAGCCAATGGAAACTGGTCGCCATGGACTGAATGGACAACCTGTGATGTGACCTGTAACGGAGGCACTGCCTTCCGCTATCGAAACTGTTCTAACCCAGCCCCCAAGAACGGAGGAGCCCCATGCGATGGGGAGCCTATCCAGACAACTGTGTGTAATCCACAGGAATGTGGTAAGTTTCTGTTCTAATACATTGATTTGAATCAATGATAGTTGAAAATTCAGTCAGTGGGGAGTATATTTGTAATGGGAATAAGCTTTCCTATATTGTGTCTTAATTCTTGCTTATTATGGAAACTCTATGATCTCTTTTCTACTTCATTATTTCTGCACACTTCATGAAGACTGAATATTTTATATACTCACTAGTAGTTTTTTATTGCAATATTTTTCATCACCTTGATGCAAAAAAGTATTGTAATTGATAGTGGGCTGTCATATTGGATGTCTTAGCTAGCTGCTGCAATGTATTCATGGTACCTGGTATATTTACAGGCCAATAATTGGACACCATATACAAATAAGCAATGTGTATTTGTTTTAGCACTTCGAATTATGATGCATGGAGCTGATGTTTTTCACAACAAAAATTG
Organism: Temnopleurus reevesii; assembly: GCA_036244855.1. Lineage (NCBI taxonomy): Eukaryota > Metazoa > Echinodermata > Echinoidea > Temnopleuroida > Temnopleuridae > Temnopleurus > Temnopleurus reevesii. Next base: position 35,107 of record BQKZ01007952.1, on the reverse strand, counting down.
GAACCTATTCCTGATTTATCAAAGATAAATTCTTAAAATTTTTCAGTCAGAAAAATTTGTATGAGTCCCTTGGTTTTGACACCCTTACTATTCCTTACAAGTTGTAAAAGGCTACACTCTACTTTCTGCCCCCCCCCTAAAGAAACTGAATGTGAAGGAGGCCGGGTGTACACCTCCTGCGCCACCAAGTGTCCCTCAAGCTGTGCTGATCTCCAGGTCGGCTTGCAGTGCGTAGAGGAGGGATAAATCATGATATTTCTTATGAGTTGGAAATTATGAGTTTAAAATAATGTTTTTCTGCACTTTAATAGAAACTGAATGTGAAGGAGGCCGTGTCTACACCTCCTGTGCCACCAAGTGTCCATCAAGCTGTGCTGATCTCCAGGTCGGCTTGGAATGAGTAGAGGAGGAGGGATAATTCATGATATTTCTTATGAGTTGAAAATAATGTTTTTTGCACTTCTATAGAGACTGAATGTGAAGGAGGCCGGGTTTACACCTCTTGCGCTACCAAGTGTCCCTCAAGCTGCGCTGACCTCCAGGTCGGGTTGCAGTGCGTAGAGGAGGAGGGATGCGTTCCCGGATGTCGCTGTCCCAACGGAACCTTGGAGCAAGGAGGCGAGTGCATCCCGCAGGAGCAGTGCGATTGTCTGGATGAGTACGGGGACTCCTATCCGCCGGGCTCGAGCTTCACAGAGGACTGCAGGAATTGGTGAGTTTCAAAGAATATCAATGGAATTATTAAAGTGGTAACATTTTTATTTTGAAGCACTCGTTTCTTGAAAATACCCTGAATCCCATAGTTAACAAAAGTGAGAAACCTTATCACTCTGGCTGCCTTGTCATTCCCATGATTTCTCCCAATTTCCTCTCAATTCAATATTCAAATTCCTCGCAAAATCCCACTCCTGCCACTATCCCTACTCCAGTCATCACTAAAATCTCTGCAGCAGTCCTCACCAAAAGTGATCTCATATGTTATTATTCTGATCTAAATACCTTCTCAGTCATGAAACCATCCTACAACATGTACCTTTGCCAACAATATGTCATTATGAAATATATGTGCATATTTTTCAAACTGGTTCCATTCCTAGGCTTATCTGCTATCAGAGCATTTTGCATCATGTTGTATAACGTTTGATAATTCAATGTTTATTTTCATTTTTTTCTCAAGCTCATGCATAAACGGAGTAGTAAGATGCAGTTAGGAAGCTTGTCCTGTAAACTGTAGCTGGAGTAGTTGGTCCAGTTGGACAGGATGTTCTGCTACCTGTGGTGATGGCACCAAGACTAGATTTAGGTAAGTGAGAGATAAAGGGTAATGGAAATTTGATTATTAGCCAATGATGTTGATAAGTTTGATTAATGATGTAATCTCTGTTTGTCATGGTGATAATGATGCTGATTATGATGATGATGATGACAGTGTTGGTGATGATGATTACAATGATGATAATGAGGGTGATAATGTTGATGATGATTATGATGGTGTCAATATTGATGATGATTATGATGATGATGATGATGATGATGATGATGATGATGATGATGATGATGATGATGATAATGCTGGTGGTGGTGGTGGTGGTGTTGTTAATGATGATGATGATGATGATGATGATGACCAAATTGTGATGCTGATGATGATTTATAGTTTGAGTGAAGAAAAAAATGACAACCTCATAGAGGTGTTCATGGTGTTGCTTTTGATGATGATGATGATGTAGTCTTACTGAAGTATTTAAGTATATATTCCTTTAAGTTCCTAAACATCTATTACATCACAGGTCTCCTAACAATCCACCAGCCCAGCATGGTGGAGCAGAGTGAGTAGGGGATTCATCTTAGGAGGTTGCCCATGAAATTGACCCCTGATGATGATGATGATGATGATGATGATGATGATGATGATGATGATGATGATGATGATGATGATGATGATGATGATGACGATGATGAGGAGGAAATAATGTGATGATGATGATGATGATGATGGGGAGGAGGAGGAGGAGGAGGAGGAGGAGGAGAAAATGTAATGATGATGATGATGATGACAAAGATGATGATGATGATGATGATGATGATGATGATGATGATGATGATGATGATGATGACGACGAGGATGATAAAGATAAAATGCTATTAGCAGAAGTTTTTATTCATGAAGCTATAAGCCTTGATAACTTAGATAGCACCATTGTTTTCAATTCTGTTCCATCACAGGTCTCCTAACAACCCACCAGCCCAGCATGGTGGTGCAGAGTGTGTAGGGTATTCATCTGAGGAGGTTGCCTGTGACATTGACCCCTGCCCTACCAACTGCACTGTCAGTGGAACCACCTATGACAATGGTGCCCTTGTGTCTCGGGACCTTTGTAACAATTGGTATGTTATGTACCTATTTTTAGATGTTTGTATGATGTTAATGTTGCAGTTGGTTTATACGTCTAATAAAGGGATTATGAAGTCATCAACTGCAATGCAAATATAGAACTTTGATAAAACTTTCCTGTACCTTTGATTCCTTACCAGTTAGTTTTATTCCAGCATAGCTCCATTTATGTTTATGCTTATGTTTGGATATCCTTTTTCATACTTTAGAATTTTTCTTTTCGCACATGTTTGATTTTTAAATTGCCAAGAACTGTTGCATTAGGCACTATCGGAATGTCACTTAGTCTTTTATTAAGGCAGCACAAAATGTAGAACTTTAACAGAAAATGTTGAGATGCCATCATATGTTTTTTTTTAACAATGATAGGAATTTAGTGTTGTGATGGTCATTTATTACCTTGAACAAAATATTGGACGTAAACTGGCGACAACAGGGTTGCAAAATGCCCAACAATGTTTGCTATGCGTCTCAGAAACTATTGTAATAGGATTGATGGAACATACAGTACTTCCTTATGTGAAATGAATTTCAGCATTAACTTCTACGTTCCTATATCACACATTACATCACTTGCATAAACCATTGACTATTGAAATCCATAATTTCCATAGACTTTCTGTAGGGACTACCCAGTTTCAATAGTCAGTAGGTTAAATGTGATTTAACCCCCTATTATCAATTTGGTTCTATTATCTTTATGTATTCCAGCACTTGCAATGACGGAACAGTCTCATGTACCAACAACACCTGTGATGGTAATTGGTCGCAGTGGTCGCCTTGGTCCACCTGTAATGCGACATGTGACCATGGTGTCACTGTTAGGACAAGGTCCTGCTCTATGCCCCCACCTAGCAACGGAGGAGAGGGTTGTGAAGGGGATGGTCTGGAGATTGAGGATTGTAACGCCGACCCCTGCCCAAGTGAGTTTTTATTTTACTAGATATTTTACAGCACTATAAGGAGGAAAAATAACTCCAAGCGCTTATTTCCGTAGCGTTTCATTAAATTTTCAAGATAAATGTACTTCAAAATTCTGAAGGAACTGTTTGGTTTTATCTTTTTAGCAGTATTAAACCTCTTTCATTTTGAAATGTTGGAATCACATTAGATATACCAGTAACATAAATTTTTAGAATTTAGGCCCATGAAGATAAGGGGTCTAGCAAAAGAAAAAAATAGGGAGAAGAAATCGAATTAAAGGAAGAATAATTAGAAGTCGAAGAGTATCAACGTTAGCAACATTTGCAATCTGTGGAGTATTATTTCAAGACATTTAAGCACATAACATATGACCAAGAGATTAACAACATTATTTTTGGCCTTTTTATGTGATTTTATGACATTCATTTTCTTTTCCCTTGCAGCGATTGGTGAATGGTGTGAATGGGAGCCATGGAGTGAGTGCACAGAGACCTGCGCTGGTGGGTATCATAACAGGACTAGGGTCTGTGGCTGTCCAGAGCCCCAATATGGAGGAGAGGATTGTGAGGGACCGGGAACTGAGACAGCTGGATGCAACTTNTTGACCACACCAGCTGTGACCACACCAGCCATTACAACTGCCCAAGTAATTACTGAAATTCTTGAAAATGGTCATTCAACCACTCTTCCAGTATATACCTTTCCAGAAGGTACTACTCCTTTGATTACAACAATGGAAGTGACAACCCCGGCTGTGACTACACCACCTGTGACTACACTGGCTGTGACTACACCAGCATTGACTACACCAGCATTGACTACACCGGCTGTGACTACACGAGCAGTGACCACACCGGCAGTGACCACACCAGCAGTGACCACACCAGCAGTGACCACGCCAGCAGTCACTACACCAGCAGTGACCACACCAGCAGTCACTACACCGGCAGTGACCACGCCAGCAGTCACTACACCGGCAGTCACTACTTCAGCGGTGACCACACCAGCCGTTACAACACCAGCTGTTACTTCAACCACGACTGAAATACTGACGTCAACAGGAACAATGCCAACTTCCTGTCAAGTTGGTCAGTTCCAGTGTGACAATGGAAACTGTGTTCTGAGTGGACCAGACAGCCAGCTCTGTGATGGTGTCAATGACTGTGGAGACTTCTCTGATGAAAGGGGTTGTGGTAAGTTTGTCTTATATTTATTTTGGTTTTCCTTGTAGGATATACATTATGTATGGTCCTTATTTTGCGCAATATAAATTAAGTTTAATATTTCACCTTCTCTTGCTTTGTTTAGTAATAGAATACAATTTTGATAACTTTTTATTATATTTGTAATTTAGTACCAATAAACAGATAATGTTAATGTGTACAATGTATACTAGTTTAACTCTTTACTCGCTTCTGCCGACACCAGTTACGTATGCTGGCTAGCTTCAAGTTGAGCACGCAATACTCCACACTTTCAGAAAAACCTAGCAGACTTGGGTTACAATATGCATCTGGTTAAGAGTTAAATTGTTAATTATATTCTAAACTGGACAGTCAAATTAATGATCAAAATATGAATTGCTTTACCTTTGCTGAAGTTCTTAACAGATTGCGTCTGAAGAAAAATGCATTCATGTTGATTTGATATTGAGTGCCGTAAAGGTTTGTAAATGGAAGAATTTGTACACAGAAAGTAAGGAACTTTAACTCTTCACTTGCTCCTGTTGAATCCAGTCACCCATGCTACCTAGCTTTTGTCACTTCTGGTCGACAGGTTGAGCACATACTACCCCATACTTTCGGAAAACCTAGCAGTCTATGGTTAACTAATGTAGCGTTTCAAGAGTTAATATAAACAAAAGTAGACCACAAAGTGTGATTTCAATGCAATGTAATGTTTTTTGTGATGGGTAGATAAATAATTGAAATAATTCTTACCTTATCCCATCATGGGTAAACACTGAATGACAGTGCTTTACCAAGAAGATGTAAGACACCTTTCTTGTCATCAGGAGATCGGCGGTTTGATTCCAACCCGAGAATGCCTGTGAATTTTTTTCACAGCCTCTCGGTAAAGCACTGTCAATCAGTGTTAATCCATGTTGTTTTTTGTTTTGTTTTTATTGTTTCACATTCCACAAATAAACAATATTGATCTTGAACTTATCAAATTAAACATAGTGACAAAAATAACAATTAGTGTTTGACAAAGAAATGCAATCACATGAAATATGAGGAACCTATTTAGAAGCATAGCTTGTACAACATCGGTTCCCATAAATATAGTTATCGATTTAAACTCCTAACGCAATGAAGAGACATGAATCAAGTGAGAAACAATTGTAATAACGAATCTACATTGTGGTCACTCGAGCAAAGCGTAAACCTACATTTATTTACAAGCATACGGCTGTAAAAGAAACTCTTTAAGCCTACGCTTAAAGGAATACAATGAGGGCGATTGAATTATATCAGTGTCTAAGTCATTCCAAAAGGAGGGTCCTGTGTAGGTAATTATTCTCAGGGCGAGAACAGTACGCACTGGGGAAAGGTGAAAATTATGCAATTGTCTGGTTGGGTAGGAATGTATTTCTTGATTTCTAACGAACATGTTTGAAAATACACTTGGTTATTCATTTGTATTAAGCTGATACATAAAAATACCAACAAAGTAATAATATAAGTCTGATACTTTCAGCAGTTTGTTTGAAGAAAATAAGGGATTTGTATGTGCCAAAAAGTCAGAGGAAGAAATTTTCCTAACAGCTCTCTTTTGAATTTTAAGTATCGATTCAAGTTTTGTCTTGGAAGCATTTCCCCAGGCTAAAATTCCATTATTCAAATATGGTAACAACAGAGTAGAATACAATAGTTTTAAAATATGATGAGGGAAATAAAGTTTAAGTTTGTTCATGATTCCAAGATTTCTTGACAGCAGTTTACGTAAGTAGTCAATATGTACTTTCCAAGATAATTTACTATTGATAAAGATACCAAGGAATTTCGTAGATTCTATTTGTTCTAAAACATTATTATTCATTAAAACATGACCCGGCAAAGTATTTAACGAATTGCTAAAAATCATATAATTTGTTTTCTTTAANTCAACATCATCACTATCATCATCATTATATTCCTAATGTGACTTAGAGTGAGTGTACAGAGCCATGCGCTGGAGGGTATCCTAACAGGACTAGGGTTTGTGGGTGCCCAGAGCCCCAATATGGAGGAGAGGAGTGTGAGGGACCGGGTACTGAAACAGCTGGACGCAACTTACACCCATGTCCAGGTAATACTCTCGTTATCATCATCATGTAATATAACTACCAAGATTACATCACACCATCCTCATCAACACAATGCTGTCATCATCATTATCATTATCATCATCATCAATGTCATCTTCATCAATTTCATTATCACCAACACTTTCATCATCTTCATCATCATCATCATCATCATCATCTCACCATCATTGTAATCATCATTACCATCATCATCAGTATCATCACCTATCATCACTATCATTATCAAAATCACCATTCCCATCATCAACATCACCATAACTACACTGCATTTGTAATTGTGTCATTTCCGTGGTCCTCTTCATCCTGAACATAAAAACCATCAGCGGCCATAGGGATCATCAAGATGATGATCACCATCATCACTATTATCATCATCATTCACCACCAATTATTGCCTTCCTAACCGTCATTATCAACCATTTGTATCTAACAAAGGAAAAATTACATTGTTCAACTTTAACTCTATACTACTGTATGTTTTATATTCAGTGGACTGTGTATTGAGTGAATGGACTGACTGGACGAATTGCAGCGCCCTCTGTGATGGAGGTACGACCAGGCGTCATCGTAACATCACAGTGCCTGCTGCCTATGGAGGTATCCCCTGCAATGGATCTCTGTTGGAATCTAAAGGGTGCAATATGGAACCATGTGGACGTAAGTTCAATCAGTCTTAGAGGGTGTTGCTAGAATATTGCAATTGATTGGAATATTGAGACTCGCATTTACATTCATACCCATTACGCTCTGATTTTGATCATGGCGTTCGGATTAACTGCAACTAGCAATATATTGCAATCTTCTCGCAGCATATCCATTTGGGGGTTCTCAAAAAATCTATATAGGGTATAGTTGAGCAATGCGGACAATCAAAATCCTTGTTTTATGTTTATATGTATGCCAATCGAAAGTGTGTGTTTCAATTTACAATCAATTGCAACTTTCTAGCAACACCCCTTTTTAGATATAGGGAACAAAAATATTAAGTTATAAAAATTCATCCTGATCGCAACTGGCTCTATACAACTTTATGCATATGTTGTTCCAATGATTGCATTGGTCACTATAACAATCACAGTCTTGCGTTGCTTGAGACTTTGCACAAGCTTCATTATTTTAGATTCATGTCCATTTTCTAACGGAATAAAAATGATGATGTTGTCACTTTGGTACTCTACATGTAGTATATAGGGAAATAGTAATTAATAAATCTGTTTGTCAATATTATATTGAATAGTTACTTTCATTGCGGTAACACTTCCTCTTACGATGGGAAAGAGTGCTCAAGTACTGCAAAAAAGAATAATTACTTATGTTACCAGGCGATGTTAGCCCATTGGATACTGTTCCCTTCACAAAGTCTATAGGAATCAAAGAATTCAGTATTCAATGGGTTAAACGATTGGTGCCATGAACATTACACTGATGGTGTACATGTGCCATAGTGATAAGGCTCAGACTATATGCATGGACATGTATGTGGGACAGTGTAGAAATTTCAGAATATTTTTATTTTTTCACAAACTGATTGGTGAAAACATGTTATGAATATCAGTTAGATCATGTTAACTTCACATCTTCACAAGATAGCACAATGTGATTGTACAGAGTAATATTAGTGAATGAATTTAAACCTATATTTTTTTCAATTTGATTGTAACTTTCATGTACATTAATCGATAGTTCTTCATTATTTCAGTAGTACATGTATCTGATTGATAACTTTGTATGCAGACTAAGCCTTCAGTAACTCCATATCTAACTTAGATAGCACATTTGTGCAAAAAAAAGTGAAGCCGAATCTTTTAAATATCACATGAAATTTTCAGATCAAACGTCTCACTCTTGCTGTGTAATTTGTATTTATCTTTTCCTTTTATTTTCCCTTTTATCACTTAGCTGTATGTGAGGGTGATCTTGTAGCCAGTGACTGTTCCAATAGATGTCCTATGACATGTGCTGACATTCAGTCAGGAACGGAATGCCTTCTTGAGAACTGTACAGTTGGATGTGCATGCCCAGGCAATCAGGTACATCTACATTATATATTTTTATTTGAGGATAGTTTGATTGTCTGTGCATGTGTGTGTGAGTAAATAAATTTTATTTGCATGTGTGTGTGTGTGTGAGTAAATAGATTTTATTCGCATTTGTGTGTGAATAAATCAATTTTATTTGCATGTATGTGCAAGTAAGTAGATTTTATTTGCATGTGTGTGACAGTAGGTAGATTTTATTGACAAAAACCAACAATCCCTCAAATTCCCATGGACAGATATATGTACATATTACATATATTTCTAGTAAGCAGATCAATATTCATTTAGGCACAGCACACGCCTTCCCAACCAGCTTACGATCCAGTCTAGTAAATAAATTGCAGTAGCATTCAATATGTGCTTTTTGATTTGTAAATTCTACCTGATTCTTGTCCTGTAGTGGTCTGTTTTCTAATATCAAGGGACTGTCTATTATTAGGAGTCAGCTGGTAGGTAGCTACTTATCTTAATCTTTTCACCTCAAAATTGATGCAACCTACAGTATTATTGCTAATGAGGTGCGGTAGTGTAGTGGACCTGGCTGTCGCCTTTTAACCAGAGGGCCACGGTTCAAGTCCCACCCAAGACGTTAATTTTCTTCAGCAAGAAATTCATCCACTTTGTGCTGCACCCAACCCAGGTTAGGTCAATGACCACCTGATAGGAATATTTACTCCTTGAAATGCCAGGTGCTGGTGTACACCGGGCGAAAGCCAGGGTAATAATAATGCAGAACGCCTTGAACACTCTGTAGAGTGGATAGGTGCACTCTTGACTCTATAAATTGCATCTATGATAATTTTTATCATTATTGATTGCTAATCCCTGAAAATTGGAATTATTATAATTTTTTGCAGGTGCTCCAGGATGGCCACTGTGTTGAACAGACCGACTGTAGATGTCTCCTGGATGCCTCCCATATCGGAGAGGGAGCTGATGTCTTGCTCCCTGATGGATCCTCGGTCTCCCTCAGCTTTGATGGAATGGTGGAGTATCCCCCTGGAGCAGTGGTTTCCAGGGAATGTAACAACTGGTAGGTCAGATCTGTTAGATATATACCGTATTTGAACCAGTACCCAGCCCTGCATGTGTTACCGTACGCTTGAACACAATTCCTATAGAAGCTCAAATCACAAGGCAGGGGACCAGCTACTCCTGCCCCATGTCGCTTGACAATCGCTGACTGCTATGCAAATATACGGGAGCACTTTATCAAGTTACATACATCAATTAAAAGCTCAGAATTTTGGCTACATAAGATTAAAATAAATTGGAAATACTAGATTTTGTGACTTTTGAAAGAGCAAAACTGCTAAGGGGGCTGGACACTGGTGCAAATACGGTACTTGAGTGGTGGTGGTTTTATAAGTCAGCATAAAAACACCTGTAGAATCAATTTGTTGATAGTCATTGTGACAATCACACAGATAAAGTTTTGAAAAGTGTGCACAGTCAAGCTTATTAATAGTTGACTACATATTGTGGTGGGTTGTAGAACAAGTGGGCATAGTAGACTTGTGGCATCATCATGTACATGTATAAGCAGGTCTAATTGCACATGCATGATTTGGGCCACAGGGATTTAATATAGGTCATCAAACTCACCATTATAGAAAAGTGACCACTACAGACAAATGGGCCTCAGAAAAGGATGAGTCCTAGGTGTAACATTTTAATAGCAGTCTTCTGTCTATGCTAGGATTTTCTACATGTCTATGCACCAATCCTTGTGTTTTGTCAGGGTTTTTCTAAGTTATGAACATATTGTTCCATTTCAATTTGATCCCTGTCTTTTCAAATTCAAGTGAATTGAATATAAAAAGATATTACATATTGCAAATGTGAAAAGCAGCATTTGCTTATTTTTTCTGTTCATTAGGTTTACTATTTTAAAATTTTCAATTCCTGTGGTTCTTCCATTTTTCATTAACAGCACTTGCATGGGAGGGACATTCGTCTGCACGGAGGAAGATTGTACAGGTAATGATTTGAGTTTAAAGTGAGCGAGATTAAAATTGTTATGTTTTTCTAACATAACAATTTATGTTATATAAATTTATGTCCCTAATAATTAACATATTAGGGATTTGATTGTATAGTGCAGAGTTTTCAGAAGGTCCAAATTCCTTTTAGTTTGTTTTGAATACAGATAATTCACAGTACTGTATCTTGGAGAAACAATGAGACTTTCCTCCATTGTACTTAATAATTACTCTGACTGAAAACTGCATTCCAACCATTATAAACTTTAAATGAAAAGATGATGATGATTCCAGACATTTGTGAAAACTGATATTCTGCAACTTCTCTCTGAGTTGATAATGATTCATGATTCCGTGTTTCTGTACATGTTATCAAGTTTACTTTATCAAACTTCACATTTGAATGTTTAAGTCTAGTTATCATATAATCGGTCAGGTTGAAACCTAAAATTGTAAATTTACATTTCATCCATTTTCTAGTGGATTGCGGGTGGAGTGAGTGGTCTGATTGGTCGGAATGTCCTCAGACATGCGGTCACGTGACCAATGCCATCTACCGTCAGCGTTACCCAAACAACCCTTCAGCTGCGTACGGAGGAGAAGAGTGTGAGGGGCAGGATATCGAGTTTGCTGACTGTAACTCTGGCAGCTGTCGTAAGTATTCCTGATTAATACTTTCTTACTAGATTTGTATACACATACATCTTTATTTGTATTCTGTGCATTTTCAAGCCTTTTTTTGTTCTTTTATTTTTGCTGTTTGAGACTTGCGTCACAAATGGGATGTCCTCTTGATGTTATTCACTCAGAAGTGAATTTCTCAGAGTTTAAAAGCTGCACAACATGTTTATGATTCTTACTGGAACAAATAAGACATTTGTTGTGTTATTTCACATATCTCAGTCATATTTAAATGAAGAGTGAATTAATGGCACACTGGTATGAATATGGATGTTTCTGAGTGCTGTACAAATGTGATTTGATATAATTTAATACAAAACTCATAACCAATCATTCTCAGAGATATTTTTATCTCATAGACCTACTTGATGAAACACCACCTTGGGCATCCTCTATTAATATTTTCATGGATGAGAACCACATGTACATGAATGTCTTTATTAGAGACTTGTCACATTAATGTACTATTGGCACATCAAAATACTTCACACAAATGGCAATTTTAAAATGTACAGGTTGCTACAATCTACAGTCGCGGAGTAGAATTCAATCAGTAACTATCCAAATTTAGACTAGACTTGTAGCAACTACAGCGTCTAGTTTCCACTTTTTAAACAACATTCTTTTTTACTCTGTTCTTCTGTCAATAGCCTGTGGTGAGAACGAAGTATGGTCCACCCAGCCATCCAACTGTACGATGGCCACCTGCACAGACTTGAGCCATTCCGCCGACTACCTTCTCAACTCCACCTGCTCCGTCCCAGCCCGCGATGACGAAACCTGCATCTGCGAACCAGGCTTCTACCGTAACCATGATGATGAGTGTGTCCTACCATCCTCCTGTCAGTGCGTTGATGATGATGGAGCAATGCGGGAAGCGGGAGAGGTCTGGGCGAGGGGATAATGTGAGACCTGCGTCTGTGAGAATGGAGTCTCGGTCTGTAAGACTGAGTGTGACCCAGTCATTTGTGAGGAGGTAGGATCATATTCTATCCAACGTTGTATTTTTCATGCAGTTTTCCAAAGTTGTGTATTTGATGATGTTTGTGAAACTCAGACAAACTCCCTCATTCTCACGTTCATAATTTTGTATGACTATGTTTCATCTACCATGAATATTAATTATTGGGCGATTCCATAAAATATATACATCCAACCCCTGATGTATGGTACTTTGGTGAAATAACTTATCTTTGATAATGTCTTACACTCTGGATGTAAACTACATGTACCGGTAGTTGTCATGTTTTTAGTTTTGAAAAGGCTGGGTTATTTGAAGGTTTTATCCCACACTTTTTTTCTGAATTTGAAATTGTTTATGTGGCTTGAATATTTTTTCAATCTTTATATTGGTATGCATGTGCACGTACAATAATTGGTAATTGACCTGGATAGCGATTACACATCATTTTGTCTGTTTTTCAGGGATTTATAGCTGTTATGGAAGATGGCGCCTGCTGTCCTGTGTGCAGGGAAGTGTCTGGTAAGAAAATTACTATATTATGCATGTTGCATAAAAAAATGCCATTAGACTTTTAAATAGGAACAAATCTATGACAACAATTTTGCCAAAGTCTTTTTATGGCAACATTTTTTTTTGCCAATGGGCAAATCGGATGTCTTCTAGAAATACCAAATAATAATTCATATATTATGCAATTAAAACAGAGATGTGATACAGGATTGTTTTTTAAATAGTAAAATAATTCATTGTTTTAAACCCTGATGCCTTTAATACTAAAAGGGTAGATGGAGTGTGTATTTAACTGTGTTTGTGGACAATCCCAGGACACATGTAGCGGTGCAAACCCATTGAGAGTCTTTCATATTCAAAACTATATCTTGTTAATGCATAAGTGGGGGGAAATTGTTTTTAGATCTTCTACAAGAAACTTGATGGAGGCAATTACGTGGCTTTGTCATGTTCGTTACGCTTACAGCGAATGAGTTTCTTCGATGAAATCCCTTGAGATTTAATATTTGTATCACAAATGCTATTTTGTCTCATACATATTGAATTTGAATAAATTTCAATCAATAGTTGTTAAGTGATTTACTTTTGTGGTGTAAATGGATATGACACATTCTTAGGATTGCCCCTAAATCTTCGGTTCCCTCTCTACACAAGTATATGATTGCTTTTAGGAATCTTGTGTAAAAACTGCAGCCTCTAATAAAAACCATTCTCTCTGTCTTCCTCCCAGCTCCTAACCAGTGCTCCGCCAAGGTCCGACGTCAGAACTTCACCCTAAACGGATGCGTCGCGACAGACATCACCGTAACAACCTGCGATGGCCATTGTCCCTCCAAATGCAATACCCTCCTTAACCAGCTCATCGTCGACCAGACATGCAACTGTTGCCGTGGAATCCTTGGCGATACTATTATGGATGTCGAGCTCGCCTGCCCTGACGGTAGCTCGATCATCGGCAAGCTGCCCGTCATCGAGAGGTGCGAATGCCAGGAGACTGAGTGCGCCGCCACGGGCCGATAAGTTACCAGGGTTGATGAATGAATGAACGAAGGATGAATGACCACAATATGCTTCTGGTAGATGTCTTTAAATCAGGGCTAGGGCACTTTTAAGTTCTTTGAAAAAAACGTACAGTCAACTCTTCCTAAGTCAAACTTGTCTGACTCTAACAATTGCCCTAGTCAATTTGATTAGGGGGCACCAAGTCATATATATCCTTACCTAATTAAAATCAATTTCTACTAAATCGAATAGGTTTGGAAATTGGATTTGAGCAGATTTAACTGTTATAAAATCTGGTTTAACCAATTGTCTCAGAGTTTATCCTCTTCCCAAAATGCAGAGGATGTCTCATTCAACACACAAACACAATTTCTTTTCATATACATGTACATGTAAGAGAGGGATAGTTTCCTTTTCTGAAATGAAAGAAAAAAGGCTCAAGAATTGATTACAGATTAGAGACATCTGCCAGGGCATAATGCACAATGACCAAGACCAATGGACTTGAATTCTAGAAAAAAATCTTTTGAATCACCTTTCTTAGGATTATTGGAAAGACTAATTAGACATTTCAAACATGGGAATTCATTTTTACATTTTATGGGACAATATAGCCATTGTCTTCCAAAACCCAATATGTATTTTCTGTGAAGAACCTTGTGTTATTTCAAATATTCCTCAAGTCTGTGCAATATTTTGAGCAATCCAGAGATCTATTTTCAATCTTCTATATCAGTATTCGAAATTTATTTATGAATAAACTTTCATTGCAAGAACAGCATTTGTATGATTCTGTGTTTCATTTGATATGTTCATTATATGATTTATATATGTAAATCAAATTACCGTTATATATTGAGTACAGTATATGGCAGTATACAAAATCAAAGCTGAATACAAATAATATATGTTTACTGAGAATATTTTATTATTTATAAAAACATATTTGTATAAAAATTCATAATTGCAATATTTCCATAGAGTATGTTATTAACTTTCATAATTATTTATCTATTTCGACAAAACCTTTCGTTTTGATGCAAAAACTAGTCACTGAGAAATATTGTTCTCTTGCATATTCTAAATTAAAGGTAAATTTCATGGATTAACTATTACATATGTGGCAGAAATATTTACAATTAAAAATGCTATTAACCATTAATGGTAAGATGAACTGGCACATGAAAGGGAAAATCTGAACAGCCATATAAAGATCCCTATGTTATGATAGAAACTTGGTAAAGATACACTCAGTAATATAGCATTGTATTCCATTCCCGGTTCAGAAGAAACTGTATAGACCCAGTTTTGATATGGGTTGACCAAATATACTTGCAGAGTAAGCAATACCTGTCAAACCCTGTTGAATTTAGCGGCCTTTTCTAAGTCATCTCACTAAAATACAAAGAAGAGGTATAATTATGAAATGTATGGGACATATTAAGGGACTCTCTCTGGCACACAGATGATGACCAGGGTCACATACACCACAAGTCAATGTATTATAGTGGACCCTTAAAGGGGCACCTCACCCAGACATGGATGTGCTCTCAGTGGATGGGGGAAAAATGATCAAACTGTAAAAATTTGAGCAAAATCCAACAATCCATTTTCAGGCACAAAATGGAGAACTCTCCAATCACTTTGTACACAGAATTTCACATTTTGTTCTTTTTTAAGAAAAATAGATAAGGAATTTACATGATTCATCAATAAATGCAGTACAGAATCAATCTGTCCATATCATAATTAAAGAAAAAGTAAAATGCTGTCTGCTTTTCTAGAAAAAGGAGAAAAATGTGAAATTCTGTGTACAAAGTGAATGGAGAGTTCTCCACGTTGTCAGCCACTTTGTTCCCTTACATTGCCGATTTAAGGAGCCCATGATGTGGAAATCAAAAGTTTTGAAATTCCTAACTTTTGAATGAATGGTCGGATTCTGCTTAAACTCTTAAAGTTTAATCATTGTATTTTTTCCTATCCACTGAGAGTACATCAATATCTGGGTGAAGTTCCCCTTTAACTTTAAGTAGTAATACTAGCTAAATCCTACCTCCAAGTACACGATTAGGAAATTCTTTCAGATACATTTGCACTCATCACAAGAAGTGATGAATGAAGCACCAGATACAATAATACACCACGAATAAATACATCATTTTAGGTTCATTTTAGGCATATGCTTATGTACATTTTAGTTGCATATTTTACTTTGCTTAAAATATCTTGTACAATTATAAACATCTTACTAAAAATTTGACACTATAAGAGAAAACATTATCTGTAACAAATAGAGTCCTAAATATACATTTCTTTTTTAATCTATGAATACTTTCTCTCTTCTACATCAATTAAAATAGATGTATCTACTATCTAAAACACATTCCTAATTCATTTACAGCCATTTGCAAATTCCTGAAATTCTACAATATATGTTTTTGTTTGGATGAATAATACTTTCCTTTTCAAAAATATAATATATTATGTGTATTACACTACTGGCAGCATTATCCAAATGAATTCTAACAAAAAATTCCATACCTGGATTTGGGTGATACCATATTGACAAAAGTTCTGTACAACATAAAAAAATACTCCACTCTATATCCCGGTAACCTGGTTATAATATAATCTGGCTTATCACCTCTAAGATATCTTCAATAAAATACTTTAGTTATGAGCAATTAATTCTTTTTTACCTGAAATAGATGGAAAAATTGAATATGTTGTACAGGACATGGAGGAAAAACACTTCATAACTCTTTATTATTTCATTATTTCATTATTTCATTATTTCTCAAATAAATTTGAAATTTAAGATCAAAGCTTATGAAGATAATAATACAAATCTTTATCTTGTTGGAGATAGTCAATTAATATACGGATAATTGGGGAATTTCACAATATGGAATCATATAAATACACTTTGGGTGATTCTAAAGAATAGTGAAAATATCATAACAAGGAAGCTATCTTCAGAGGAAAGTCTAGAAATAACTACATGTATACTCATTTACACTAATAACTCATGAGGATATAAAGGAAAATTTAAAAAGCACAAGTCATATAACACATGAGTTGAAAATCAAGGAAGAGTTGCCACTTACAAGATGAATTCCAAAACCTCTGACTTCATACTTCCACCAAATCCAAATCCATTAAAAAATGCATTAAAGAAGTACAGAAGAAAGATAAAGAGCTATATTGGTCTAAAATAAAATGAGAAAGAATTTTGCTTTATACCATAATGAAAATGACAAACATGAATTATAGAAGTTTATGAGAAAAGAAAACGTCATCAATGAATAGAAATAAATGAAATGTTCTTTTACTTTTCTGTAAAAATATAAAATATAATGTGGAAGAATGAAAAAAAAAACAGCATATAAACTGCTGATTCATTATGAACGAAATAGTTCCATAACATCCTGCTTTTAAAGTTGAGTAACACACTGCAGATAGTACAATATTTTTTATGTTAGAAAACCAGCAAATGAATTTTACAAAATGAATATATGAACTTCAATTTTCCCCTATGTTAGCTTTGCAAAAATGTATTCAAACATATTGCACATTCAACACACATTTATGAATCTTATCCTGGGGGTAGGGAGAGGGCTGGTATTGTCATCTCCGTACAGTACTGTTATACACCACAATGTGATCTACTCCAATTAGAACTATTTGGTTTGCATTTGTAAAACTCTTGTTTTGAAATATTTAGGGGATGATATGACTGATGAATGATTATAATTTTGAAATAGTTCATATATACAGTAATAGGCATGCCATGTGAACAATATATATACTCCTCCAATCACCACAATATTTTTAATGCTTTTGCATCTTGCAGCTTGGCCAAAAAAATGGTTTGGATGCCCAAGAATTACCTTTTCTTTGTCTAAATTGCGTGGGTCGATTAGGAAAAGTCTTTTTTCTTATCTTTTTTAATTGTTGTCCTTTTTTTAATTTGAACAAAAATTTCATGTAGTAAATTAGATTTAGAATGGAGTAAAAATTGCTAACACATCTGAGATTTACTTTTCATGATTCATTTCATATGTCTTTTTACAGTGTATAGCTATCCTGAAAATGACTTTTCACGATCCTGTAACATAAAAGATGCGATTAGATTTATGATAAATAAAATTGTAAGTCAATTGCAAAATTTGTACCAAAGAGGCACAATTAATTGCAAAATTAATTGTATCTCTATATGTTACAGGTCCCTGGTTATATTTGTCATGCCATTTTACTGTGATTTTTTTATAGAATTTTAGTGAAGAGCCAGAATAAAACAGTTTAATACAATCAAGCCATTTTCAGAGGGTTGGTGTGTTGGGCATCCAAGAAATCTTTAAGTGGGAGGGGCCTTGTGGAAATGTAGAGAGTTAGGTGAAAGGCGTTGGGATTTTTTTTTCACCAATCTATCAGCTTATCCAAAATTTCCATTCCAAATCACATGAAATTAAGATTTACATATGCCATGCTATAAACAATAATAACATATGCCCAAATGAAGTCTTTTTCCTGCTTGAAATAGAAGTAATTTTTTTTAACATGAACACGTTTCATAATTTGAGGAAACAGTGATGATATGTGAATAAGCATAATTACATCACTATGGTAACTGTTGAAATGTAATTATCTATGAGAAGTAAAATTTGACCTGATCACCGTTTATCGCTGAAACGAACTTTTTTAGGAAGATCAACTTCTTGGGGTTGCTTAAATGCAGACACCAAATCCGGAGAGGATTCTGTTGAAAATAAGAATCAAGAAAAAAATATAGAAAAAACGTCTCTGAAATTTGCATATGCAAGTATGGGTACATTTCTAAGTCTATGAAGTCCTATTAGAATTTACAATTCCCAAAATAGCTTTTTGAACCTCTCCATATGAGAACATATATAGACAGGGTTTAGTTCAAATAAAGCAGTTTGATACCTGCAGAGATTTATCAATTTATTGCATAATATATTATTTTTATTACAATATCAAATATTTCATGATTTATCACTTCTCTGTAAAGAACATTTGTTTCTTACCGTTATTCCATTCTAAACATGATGCTATCATTACTAATATAACTATCAAATAACTAATAAGTGTTAGACAACAAGATAACTAGTAGTACTTTCTCACTTAACAATATATAGGTAAAAAATTATCTCATGCTAAATCACCGTTTACGGCGTTGACACCTTTATCATCAACCATCACCGTTTCCTCATCTTCAACTTCATGAGCCGCCCCATCACCTCCTTTGAACGATGTAAACTCCTCCCCCGTTGTGTGCGTCATTTCATCGGCACCTTTAAACGTTGTAAATTCCTGTCCCGCGTTGGGGTCCGGCGCCGGCTCTGTCTCGTATGTGATCGTGCTCACGATATCAATCTTTGCTGGGAGTTCTTCGGCTTCTTCCGTGGCGTTGTGGCCGTGTTCGATGTCGCGATCGGATGTGGAAGGACTGCTACTATCTTCCTCTTCCATGCTGCGGTTTGTGTAGACGAATTCCTGGTAGTCGTTGTCTGTGGCGTCTGCGCCTCTTTCCTGCATCTCCTGAGGTTCGAATGTGATGCTTCTCTTTTCTTTCGCTCTGCAACTGTGAAATGAAGAAAACTAGGGGTAAGACACAAATTGGTTCAAGGCTTAAAGACATTACGAATAACAGATCAGGCTGTCTTACTTACATTCGGATATATGAAAATAAATACAAAAAATGAAGTTATACCGGCACTATCAAAATATTTATGGAGCTTTAATAAAGTGTAACATATATACTTTAGTCCTCTGGTGTGCCTATGAAGGTCATATTTTGAATTTTAGCGTTTTCAGCACTACACATTGATTTTAAAGCCTATGTCTTCACAACATTTAAGATCTGGCAGTTTAAAATTTTTAAACCAAAACAACATTATGCAATACCTTTGTATATATTTTATCATGTGGAGTAAAAATTTAAAAAATGTGTACTTATTGAGACATACAAAAATGTTCATCCTCAATAGAATTAGGCATTGACTTACTCGCAACAAGGCCACATGCTCAGGAAACACATGAGGAGGATGAGAATAACACAGAGAAGGATTACTACAAAGAACTGAGTCCGGGTCAGGATTGTACCAAGAAAACCTTCAGGAGTAGCTGCAATGGGAAAAAAAAATGATAAATATGACAATAAAAACTATAATAACAACAATGTAATCAAAAGGCATTCACATCACATATTCTTCACTCGAAATGTAATATTTAAGAATCTGTCACCATTCTCATTTGTTTACCAAATCAAAGTATTCAGTGGTTGTACTGCCATATTATGGCACTTCAAGCATCCTTGTATATTTAAAGCAGTACCACATGTAAACTAGTTATTCATACTAATATAGTATTGTGGTACTACTACAATGCTAATATTTGGTTACTATTGCATTACTAGAAGTAATTCATTTATGGGAGTATTTGTAACACAATATTACTTCAGAGCTTCTGCATGAAGAGAACTGTGGAATAAGAGCTGCAGTACTACTGTAATGCTACTGCAGTACTCCCAAATTACTACTGTAGTAATCCCAAAGTACTACTGTACTTAGTCCATACAGTGGTACTGTGGGAGTACTATGGTACTTGTACTGTACTGCAGTAATACTGTGAGAGTAATGCAGTAGACTACAGTATACCCAAAGTACTACTGTAGTACTACTGCTGTACTGCACAGTACTCCAAGATTACTATTGTAATACTACTGCCATACTCCACAGTACCATTGCAGTACTGTTTCAAGTACAGTACTGGCATACAGGAATATTTTTTCCATGTCCAGAAATACCAATCCAGACGGTTGTTAGACTGTTTTCAATGGTTCATAAAGGCATCCTCGGTTCTTACTTGAGATTTGCGGTGTTGTAGAGAGAGGAGTGGTTGCAAGGGGTGTGGTGGTGCCAGGGAGTGCTTCTACCAATCTACCGGCCATCCACCAGGTGATGTGGGGTGCGCTGAAGACCCATTGCCTCATCCCTTGCTGATCAACGATGATTGTACCACTACCTGATGCCTCCCATAGACCTGCAGAGAGAGAAGGAATAGGGTAAACAATTTTAAAATCATAGAGAGGGTAGTGGTAGTGAAAGGGTGTAAAATTAAGATACATTCACACATCAATCGTCCATCTATCATAGAATATGGGGTGTGCTGAAGACCTATTATCTCATTTTTTGCAGATTAATGATGATTGTACTAGTACCTGATGCCTTGCATTGGAGTTGTCATGCAATCGATCGCAGCTTGTAGTTCATGAAAATGCATCAATTAACTCTTCCTGTGTTCTATTCGCAGAAATGATCATGAAGGGACTGGTTTCGTTCGCAAAATCGCACATACACGCAATTCCCCATAGACATATATTAGTACACTAAATCTCCATAGGGAGAATTCTTATCTGGGTCTGAATGTCAACAACTAAGCAAGAATGTATTGTATCGTACTGTGGGAACATTGCGGATAGGGGATCCTATTGTCAGAAAAGCCTATAAGCAGAATACACAGGAAGTACACTGGTGAAAAATCACAAGGGTCTGTCTATTGTTTTGTGTCCAAGCTAGTCTTAGCAAAAAGGCCAGTTTCGTTTACCCAAAAGGAGTGCAACCACCACAAGATTCCTTGGCTAACACACAAAGAGTTAAACCAACTGCTTCATGCACAAATCAAAATGCATGTTCCAATATGATTTGCAATCAATTGAAACTTTGTAGCAAAATACCCATAGATCTCTAAATTTCAAAAGAGAGGGTGAGAGAGAGAGAAAAAAAGAGGGGGAGAGAGCTCGGATGAAGGTGGCAAGGGTAACACAAGAAGTATATCTGTCCGATTTCAAGCCAAGCTTATGATGACATAGCATTAATAAGAAGATGCATTTTGAAATTTTAGTCCAGAATTTTGAAAGAAAAAAAGTTTACTTAACACCATTCATAATTTATTTCCTAACATAAACACATCACTAAAAATGTTTTAATCAGTCAGGATATTTCTTCAGCTTTCCATTGCTATATGATATGTAGGGGTGCAACCTGTATTTGCAGAACCATGGCCCTTATAACCGAACCATGCGTTTTGCCTGATATTTCCCACCTCCAACCTTAACATCTGGAGATTGAGTACTAAAAAGTGGTGTTGCGTTACTGCTGTCTCTAGTGCACTATAGTGCATGTATATGAAAAACATGAAATAACTCTGAACATGTTCATAGCTATTCTGGGTAAATTGCTATCTTGAGATTATATGGATCCGTATGACGCCACAGGAATGGATACAATGCAAGTAGCGCATTAATAATGATGGGCGATTCAATGATCAAAAGGAGGTGCAACTTTGGGTGGTTTAAAGCAATTGTGTTGAAACACATACATATGAATCATAAACAGAACTAACCAGTTTCTTCATTGTAGAAGAATGCTGTGACTGCATCTCCTGCATCCAGGCCATCAACCACTGCTACAGGCAAAGTGAGCGTTATGTCCTCCATCCCTTCCACATCTGCCCCATTCGCATCAGTCACTGTAAGCTCTATAGCAACCAAGCTCTCCACGTTGACCAGAGAACCGGCTGCATCTTCGATGACTGTGTGTGGCACCACGTCCGACTGGGACCCGACAATCATCGCCACGCCAATCGTGATGTTGTCAGATGATAGCTGGGAGCTGAGAATACGGGTGATGCCAATGTAGTTTTCTCCAGTACCTATTTAGGAGAGGAATTATCGTCAAGGTAATAAACGTACCTTAAAATTTGTAACAATACAACACACTCTTTCATTGTTCTGTTATTTTGATAAAATGAAACATCAAATCGAATGCTTACAAAAACAAATTAGATCTAAATAGCCTGAAGAAAGTTGCAGATTTACAGATAAATGCACAGTACATTTCTTTATTGTTGCAATACTATTGAACATTATGTTCTTATCACATATTACAACGGTAAGTAAATATTTATCCAGTGATGATATGGAATACTCATCATAAAACGTCAATCTTGTTCTTGCTACTTGTGTGAATTTTTCTGAAGGTTTTCCCTGTCTATAACAGGCTATAAAAGCATTACTGGATATTGACATTCTCATACATAGTCAGTCGTATTTCCTTTGTAAATTAGTTGACAGAAAGGTTGAGGCCATGCTTGATTGGCATTTTTCACTCTTTTTAATATATAATAAACATCCTCTAATGCATGGCATTTCTGGCAAATTAATAACAATGCTGCTTTCCTTTAGATTTTTTTCATAGATTCTTTCAAGAAATGTACCCATACAACAATGCCTGTAAATTATGCAACAAGTTTAGAGACCTTGCTTTCGAATCTTCCATACCACCTGAACACACTTTTCAAAGAGAGATGTCTATAATATTTCTGGCAATACAAACATCTTCTGAAGGATGTCAATTCACATGACTGAATAAGCTCCAAGGAAATGAAATATAAACACTGACATCTATTGTATGAGATTTATGTAATGGTTTTGTATTACTTACTGTTGTCAGTCACTTCAAAGACAGAGAATTCTCCTATTTGTACCGGGTTGACCACTTCATGCTCCAGAAGCTGGAGAGTGATATCTGGTAGGATTCAAAGAGACAGAAAAGACAAAGTAAATATTGGTGCAAAGTAAATCATGATTGGTATGATTTAAAGAAGGCATAGTAACAGAGAGTTATACACAATCATAAATTGTACGTGTACATTTAGAACAAATGCCATTTGCAATTGTGCTGGTGTTTTGTATATGTAATCTATCAACTATTCCATTGGGCAACACAGTAGAAACCTCACTATACTCATCAACTTTACTAAAAAAAATTAACTTCATCTCAATAAGAAACGTTAAAGAAATAATGCTAAAACATTCACACTCATATTTCCTTGAATTCCCAATGATATAACCCATTTCAAATAACAATTTCCTGACGTTTTACCAACCGTAAAAAGTGAGGTACATGTATATGATATAATTTCGCAGATGCTTTGTGAGCTCTAGAAAGGTGAATCAAATCTATTGATGACAGTCTCTAATGTTGATTCAGTATGTATGATTTGATTTTAAACCCAAATCCTAACATCCAAAAACAAAATCTTACTTTGATTATCTGCAAGTGTCCACTGCAGACCATTGCTGGCATAGCCATCCTGACTTGCAACAACGGCAACCCTTCCATCCTCTGGAATCTCAGTATCAAACTTCGCCTGACCAGATGCATCAGCAGTAACGATTGTGCTATTTCCTCCCAGTGATCTGAAAAGAAGTCTGGCATTGCTTACAGGCAAGCCACTGGTGTCCTCAACGGTAACAGTTAGATTTACAAAAACAGGGCTAGGTGGTTGGGTGGTATCAACAGACGGTGCTGATGTAGTGGCATTGTCAGTTGACGTCTCGTTCAGTTGGGGTGTGGTAGCAACATCTGATGTTGCTGTTGTACCATTATCTGGTGGTGAAGTTGTACCTGCTGTAGATATGGTGCCAGCATCTGATGTAGAAATAGAAGTGGCATCCCCTGTAGACATGGTACCAGCATCCCCTGTAGACATGGTGCCAGCATCTGCTGTAGACATGTTGCCAGCACCTGATGTTGACACTGCTCCAGGATCTGTGGTTGACAAAGCACCTGGATCAGCGGTAGACATGTTGCCAGCACCTGATGTTGACATGGCTCCAGGATCGGCAGTTGACAAAGCCCCTGGATCAGCGGTAGACATGTTGCCAGCATCTGATGTTGTCACTGCTCCAGGATCGGCAGTTGACAAAGCCCCTGGATCAGCAGTAGACATGTT
>BQKZ01007951.1:0-16560 GCA_036244855.1 Temnopleurus reevesii | reverse complement strand
ATTCACGAGACATCGTAAATAAACTCCGTATCCGCGAGTGGTGGCGCGCATTTCGTGAAAAGGGAGGCACTCAAAACTTTGAAATGCATTATGATGTCGATCAATGTCCGCCAGTCAAGAAGAGTGACTGCACAGCTAAGTCGGTATGATTTCATACATGCACTAAAATGGCTGATGTCTAGTTGTAATCAAATCAAATCATTTACTGTATTCCTCTTCTTTCGAAGATTGAAACACATAGGGGGTATTGCTCAAAAGTTGCAATTGATCGCAAGTTGCAGTTGATCGAAACGCGCCAATCAAAATCATTGATTCATGTGCGTCTTGTTAAATGCGCATACCGCGCGCGAATGAAAATACGCGTTACAATTTGCAAAGTTGCAGTTGATTTTGAGTAACACCACCATAGAGTAATAAATGATGATGATAGTAATATATCAAAAGAAATCGGAAAACGATATAATGAAAATAATATACATTTGTACCTCAGGTTTCCCACTCTTCGAGGAAAACAAAATTCGATGCTTTTTCCTTGATGAATTTCACAAATGCATGATCGCTATATGTCAAGATAATTTTCATGCATTTCATCTTATTTTGCCGCATTCCCAAGAACCAGTATTAATCATTGATCACAATTGTTGATTTCAGGGGTTTCACTTGGTTGAGAACAAATTCCCTGATTTTCCCCACTTCTACAGACCTGAAGGTATTCACTGAACCCCAGCCACCCCGTGAAGGTCCAAGGTCCCTTTTAGAGATGAACATCCAATTTAACAGGAAGAAGACAAGGATGATAACGAGATAGAAGAGTTGGAATAAAAGAAAGCATTAACATTAACTTATCTGACGTAAAAGTGTGGCGAGTGGGACGCACGACAATCGTCACATAAAACCAAATCTTATAAAAACCATTAACCTAACGTGCAAGAAAATATCAAGACATTATCACAGAAGACCTGCGAAATGACTATTGGGAAATCACATTTAGTTGTGCTGACAATAAAATGTTTTCTTTGATCACTCAATTGAAAATAACAATGGCAGTGAGTCTAGCAAAGTTCTATGCGTCACCACATTTGTATTATATTTTTCCCAATCATATTTTCACACATAGCCCTACAGGAAAAAATGACAGATACGGAAGACAGATAAAAGAGGGAGAGGTTCACCATCGTCCATTTCACTGTTTTTCTTCTTTGTAAGGTTGTCTATATGATAAGAATCGGAAAAGGAACATATTCATATAGAAGAATATGTTCTTCAGATTAAACGAGTCAACAGGACACACCTTTCTCTTTTTGTTGATAAACATTTATAGTCCAATAAGGCAGAATTCCTTCGTAACACGCTAAAGTTATGAAGCTTATATAGTTTGACATGGCCCAGGGATCTCATAACAGGCGAGTAATTAATTCTGTCATGTACTATCAGTAGGCCTACATTGATAGAAAATTACAGTTTGTCTTCAGTTTCCACTATTGTGCTCAAGGCCCCGGTCACATAGAGGTCCGGAAGCAACACGATTTAACCCGATTATTTGGTAATTCACAGTTAACTGCCTCAGAACAGTCGTGTTGAATCGTGTTGCTTCCGGGGTCCTATGTGACTGGGGCTTAATGCAGGGACCCCAAATCGCCAGGATTAAGACCCGGGCACACCAAACGCGGCAGGCATCACGGCACGGTTGATACGCATGCAGTATCTTGGTTGTCATTGGCCAGCGCGCTCCTCCTCGCAGAGGATGTTCAATAATTGGCCAATCACAGGGGGGAGACATCGCGTAAAAACCGTGCCGTGATGCCGTGCCGTGTTTGGTGTGCCCGGGCCTTTAGGCGGCTGCAGCCCCCATCCATTCCCCCGGAAACGCGCGCAAATAATCATGGGAATGTGTACACCCTCTACTTTTGAAGAGGTTCCACAGTGTCTTCACATTAAGAAAAAAATGGTGCAACTTTGCTCCTTTCAGGGTGCACAAAATGCGACACAGGGAGCAACTTTTAGTGTGCAATATTGTACCATAAAAGGGCGCAATTTTCCACCATTATAATCTGAACAATACTATCTGAACAAATCTGCAGTAGTCTCGTGGGGATCAGACATGAAGGGTTCCTTCATTCAAAGCCAGATGATTTACTAACATAGCTATGTATCCGCTCTTGATATTGACCGATGGATATTAGGACATATTACTTTCGTTTGCTTCTATCAAATACAGGTACGCTTTAATTGGTCAATGACGGCTGGAGGTGATATCTTCTGTTTGCCACAAATTGTCCTCAAAAGTACAGCTCGTTTGTTAATGTTAATGCCCAGGTCACAATCAGAGAAACCCCGACTGAACACGATTCAATATGACTCTTTGTTAGAACAGGCCATAAATTTGTGTTCAATCGTGGCTGGGGCTAGCTTCAAACAATTTTCATATGAATATGCTCCAACAAAATTATGTCATAATATGACATGGCAAATATCGAATTTAATCACAGGCTTGAATAAAATGCACCGAAATACTCGATTTTATAAGACAGAATTCCCTCGAGACTAAGGAGAAGGTGCAGTTTTACACCTCTCCCAATACTCGTTGACATTGCATCAAAATGATGCAATATTGAACTTAAAAAAAGTCTTTCTGCAGATTGCATGTTTTCGCGAAGGTTTGCACTTTTTGTGCAACCTTTGCTTCTATTGTGCTGAATATACAATGATCAGACTAATGATCAGACCAACTATATAGGAAAAAATGATAACTTGCAATCAAGACAACTCTGTAATTCTATAATTTTATTAATCGTAATGGAATGAATAAGACGTTCATAATTTGATTCAAAGAGTGACGTATCTTAAACAAGAACAGAATGACGTAATAGGAAACTGAATCATTGCTTTTAAGTTCATGCACAACATTAGTTTCGCGACAGTCACGTGAGAATGGTTCTAATGAGAAAATGGTGGCAGTCTTAACAACAGTCGAGCATTCTAATTTAAAGCAAAACGATGTGACAGCATGGTCTATCGGATCCTCCGTCATCTTGTCAATTTGTAATTGGTAAATCTATTTAATCAGCGTTTGCAACCATTCTGAAATGATAAGCGATACAAAAGATGAAAGCATAACAATAGATACAATTCCACTTGGCTTACAAATCTGGGACCAATCTCGGTTACCGTATGGCTTCCAATGAAAATTTTCTCCAGGAAATTTGGAAAAAGAATTTACCATATAATTGAATTATGAGGGGCTTCATTCTATCCAGTTCTATATACGGTACTGTAGGTTCCACTAGCGATCTTTACGCGTTTCTAGTCCTTTGGTGCCACTGTCTTTGCGGGACTCCTTCAGAATGTACGACTTGACAAAGAATTGAATGAAGAGGAGGCAGATGACTCCATAACCAAACGACCCAACGACAGCACCAAACAGGTCAATCTTGCAAGGTGGCCCTCCAAAGAAATAGATCCCAGCTGCATAGAACTGGACGTAGGTCCCGATAATGAGCTGGATTATTTGAATACTTGTCAGGAGCATTGAGAGTTGTTTCGGGACGCGTATCCCAAGTATCCGGACAACATAGTAGAAGTACATGAGGGAGTGAACGTAGACATTCATGAGAGCCGAGATAAAGAGTGTTGGGTTGCTGTAGGCGAAAGTATGGAACCCCACAAGGAACGTCAAGATGTGGTGAAG
Source organism: Temnopleurus reevesii (assembly GCA_036244855.1). Lineage (NCBI taxonomy): Eukaryota > Metazoa > Echinodermata > Echinoidea > Temnopleuroida > Temnopleuridae > Temnopleurus > Temnopleurus reevesii. Next base: position 12,872 of record BQKZ01007951.1, on the reverse strand, counting down.
CCAATGAAGAAGTATCAGCTTTGATTTCCGCAGGATAATAAAAACAGTATCGCCGTACTCCGCCACCTTGCTGAACGCGAAGAGGAGAAGCCAGAACGCGGACATACCTCCGCGCGCGTAATACTCCGGTCCGCAGACGAGCGAATTCCAAACATCGGACGGAGCTACCAGATCATAGGCAGCAATGGTTAGACGCCATGCTGAGAGCATACTGTAAACGGTCAGGAGCGAGTTCCAGATTATCAGAAGCGCGCGTAACTGGAATTTCTCACGTTTCTCCATGAATTTGGCGCCTCGGAACACCATGGTGAGGTAAAAGACAGTGCAGACGACCCACAATATAGCACCTTCACGTCGCATCCATAGTTGCCATGGTAACGGATCGAAAGATGTTTCTACCTCCCAAGGAACCGTTAGTGCCTCTAGCCAAGTTGAGTTGGGCATTGTGTACCTGTAATTAAGATCAGTAGGAAAAAGAAATATAAGTGCGTAGATATATGATATCATTCTCGTTTTATAAGAACATAAAAAATCATCACTTTCCTAATGAACTAGAAACAAAGCAGCGAAGCTTCGCTTGGGGATCAGAGGCCAATTGCACGAAACGGTCTTAGCTATCCTAACGTCATAATTTCTTGTGCCACCCTATAGCCACACAAGTGGTTACGTCTATGTTAAGAGGATTGTACAAGAAGTTAAGACGTCTTAGCAAGAAGAGGATAGCTTAGACCATTTCGTGCAATTAGCCCCAGAACTATGAAAATTGTCATAACAATTGAAAATTTTCCTTGTAGAAAGTGGTTAACTAATTGAAGAAGTACAAGAAACGTAAATTCTTACGGCCTATCGATCGGCGCACAACATTAAGAAAGTGAAAAGATCTGTTTACCGGCAAAATTATAATTGTTTAATACCAACTGTTTCTCTCTTACCTTTTAATTCTTTTCTCAACACGATATAAACTATATCCGTAAAATAAAGTCGAACGCCAAGTACCAATTTTCGTTTCAAAATACCTGAATACAGGGGTACCATACTGTATGGACTCTACATGGTGGTGTGATTCCACCGTTATGTAAGAGCGATTATCTGCTTGAGTTAATATGCAATTGATCTTGTGTCATTATTTACACTGAGTTGAAGTACTACATGATCGTATTTGCTTTTCGTTCAATTGTGATTTATCGTCTATTAATAAAGGTCACCTACCGCAGTCGTAGATATAATTTTCATGATTCGATCGCATGATATAGAACATTTATTTTATCATAATTTGACATGTTCAGGTGTGTGTGACCAATCAGTATACTAAAAGATATATTTTAAAGTACAATCGGGCAGATTAGGTCAATGTACTTTCTTGTACAGCGAGAGAAAAAAATTGTAATCAGAACTTGACAAAAAAAGTGTCAAAGCAATTATTGTATAGATATAACACGTACAAGTAATCATATTTTCTGTAGACATAAAATACATTTCAGGGTCAGCGCATTAAAAAATGTTCTTAAATTCATCGGCCATAATCAGAATTGTTCAAATGGTGCGGGTACGTATTTTATAGCCCTACTTAAGTTGACTTGAAACCTAAAGTAAATTCGATAAGTAAATAATTGTTGGTTTTGGAGGTTTCATTTCGAGCAACTGTAGCCATTCTCTGCAAAATGTTATCACACTTTTATACCCCACAACCCTTTGGCTTTTGGGGAGGAGCGTTTGCACCCGTCTTCAAGCCTCTCTTTTTGCCAATATCAGAACAGTCACACAAATTGATTTTGATCAATTCCTACACTTCGTCTTTCCCCCTCTCTTCATAATCTGGCGTAAATTGAAATAATTGTTAATTATAAAGGCCTAAAACATTTTTTTTTCTCTCTCACGTTCTCGGCACGAAATGGTTTTACTTGAGCAATATCCTCGTCTTCAGAAAGTGCTTATTTTACTTCTTATGCCACCATCCTAACATAGACGTAAGTCTGTTCAGTTCTCTACAGAGCTGCTTAGCTAGCATACTAGACTTAGTAAAATTAGGGGAAGACTGTTTCACGCAATCAGTTGTAACTTGGAACATTTAGGCCTTGACAGTATAGGAACCGGTCAGTCTTTTTCCAATGTCAGTCAACTGTCTTCGAGATAAGCCTGCTAACAATATTGGCCTATACGTTGAGCTCAACGAAGAGATTGGAACATACCTATTTATTGATTGGTCCAAATATCGGTTCTAGACACCCCTCAAATTACTGCATGCACGTGGTCTGTTCCTCCCATCCAATAACACAAACTCATGCAGTTGTAATTTTTGGAAGATGATCGGAGCAGACGCGGTCCACTTTCCAGCTTCTTCATCGACAAGGTCGAAATTTTCCTTTTTTAAATGGAAATATTAGAGCTGTCCCAGGTTCGTCTAGGGATATTCATGTAGTCCTATCACAGACAATATTACTTGAGGATTCTGTTTGTATCACACGCACGTACTAGCTGCCACAGACTTCAAGGGGGTGTAAGGTTATAAACATGCGATGCACTATGCTTTTGAAGAATGACAGGCGCAAACAAAGCCGGTAATTCTAACCACGTGTCTTCGAATAGAATGCAAGGTGTTTTATAAAAGGACCCTGAGGGTAAACCGAATAGTCTGCAATAACAGACCCCGAATATCTTGCGACATCAATCTTGACGGAGCCGCCTGCAAAGCTATCAGGTAACATGTTATGGCGCGTATATAGCCAATGGTGGGGATCAGAGGGTGAGTGCCCCCATAAACTACTTTTGAAACGGGGGGAAAATGACTATAGGGGGGGGGGGGGGGGGGGCGAAAATAGGTGAAAGCTTTTCTTGCGATGTCTAGAAATCTGAAATGCATTCCGTTCCTTCGTTGGTCTCATGGTCTTAAGACCATGAGTTTAATTTGAATTTTATTGAAATCTTTAATCTGTTACTGGAAGTAAGGAAGATTATTTATTCTTCCAATTATTTGCCACCCCTCCCCCACAGCCCCTCCCCCAATGGGTTGAGCCACGTTACACTACTAATTCTTATGATTTATGGCAATCAAATAGTTATATTCTGTATTATCATATTCAGAGATTTGAGGTAAATTAAATATTTTCTTTATGAAAACATCTAATTTACCTTTATCCATGAATGTTGTTTGTATGTTGAGCTTTCAGTAACAAAAGTTATGGGTTAAAATTGATGAGGTATCGAATTTGGGTAAAAAAAAACCTTTCCGCTTTCAATCGATCTCTAATGATCTATATTATACTGTAATTTTCCGAGTCTTTCATAAAATATCAAATCAAATTTCGAATTTGCTTTTGAGTTATGTAAGTTTGTAATATATTCCGTTTCAAAAGTGTTCATCATTTCCGTATTATTGAGAGCTCTGCCTTGCCCTGCATTCTTGGTTATAACTTCTCAAACACGATCTCTACATCTTCTGCAAATAAAAGAAATAGATTATGAAATTGAAACAAGAAAATCATACCGTTGTTTATGATTTAGAAGCTTCAAATTCCCATTGATTTTCCCCGCTTATTTTCATTGTTATTACCCAATTATATCATGCTTTTCACATTTGGTTGAAGTCACGTGAAAATGAAGTTTTATATTGGCTGCATGTTTTAAAAGAGTATGATAATTGGTTTATGACTTATACATGTTATATTTCACATGGAGTCTCCTTCCACTCCAAAATGCTGTTGTTGAGAAAAAATTTGCCTTATAATTGGGTTTATTACTATGGTGCTGTCACATTAATTTGCGCATCATATTAATTCGTACATCTTATGTATTTCTACAAAATCGATGAAATATTGCAAATCTAACATCACCATCGTAAAGAGCGTTATTTATTTGCCTAAATAGGAAATTTTCTTAGCAAAAGGACGAAAAACAATGAAAATATTGCCAAAAGATCGGCAGATTTGCTTGCATTTGCAGAAAAACACGGGTCTCGCGACACTGAAGTGAAACCGTCCAATTTTCAGACAGAAATCATCAAATTTGTAAGTAAGCAGACATACCATTCAATTCCTTGATATTTTGTGGTCAAGCTACTGTAAATTTTGCATCTTAGACGGAAGCAATTTTATGGTAAATCATGTTCAAAACGGGGCCTACGAAGTAATATGACACAGTTTGTTGACAATTCTCGCCATTTTCCAGCATGGAGCGATGCGATCGTTTCGTCAATCGAATTTTGATATCGCGATATCCCCGTGATTCTTTCCTGGATTAATTTTATTTTTGGAAATATTTGAAGCCTAAAAAGTAAAATCTAGTTTCATTTCATGCCAGTATTTTAGAAAATAATTTTGTATTTTACAAGATATATTTTGCTAAGTACCACGATCCAAAAATGCTTTAGAAAAAGTATACGAATTAATGTGACCCCATCATACATTAATTTTGCTAAGTACCACGATCCAAAAATGCTTTAGAAAAAGTATACGAATTAATGTGACCCCATCATATATTAGCAACTTTATTACCTGTTGGATGAGTGTAAAGGGATTAATTGTAGCGCATAAATATTTGTTTAACACATGTGCACATTACGCGCAAGTTGGATGGGTTGACTTTCTGCCCAACGCTCTTTGCAGTGTACAAAAGTGAAAGATCTTTTTTTTTGTTGTAATTATGTACAGAGCCCCTCCCCACTCTGCACCGTGATGGGCTATACCCTTATTTAAGATTATTCCATCTCCGGAAAAATTGCTATTTGATTAATCTAATTTAGAGAAATGAATGCAGAGAACCACGATTTTTTGCAAAGTATGCAAAAAAAATTGTATAAAACATAACAAGGCGAGACGTTATTTGGAAAAAGTTGATCCGTTTTCTAAGTTACGAAATACAGAATGCGACAATTATTACAATTAATGATTTTATAACTTTGTATGATTATCAAGAATTGTATGTACAGAGCCCCACCCCGCTCTGTACTGTGATGGACAACCTTCGGCTTACCGATTATTCCATCTCCAAATTTGGGAATTTCAAAATAACAAAATATCTGGAATTCGGTCGCTTTGGGAAATATAGGGCCATTAAAAAATCAAATAATTTTCTTTAAAACTGAGAGACTTACATTTGTATTGCATACTAATCTTTGTTATTTCTATTTAACAATATTTTTATTTTTCTTCTTCTTTTACTTCTTCTTCTACTAATACTACTTCGGTAGCAGGCTTGTTTCAGTTGGGTTGATAAATTCTTACTTTTTTGTCATGCAAGTGATATCAGGTTTTGTTTGCACAAAGTCATCTGCTTTCATGATCAGATAATCGATTATATCAATTTTATTGACCCAAATAAAGAACACCATGGAGCCCATTGAAGATTTCTGGTGAAATCTAGCTCAGTTTTGATTTGCCTAATCTATTTGTTTGGTAATTCATTTTTTGCTTTTCAATTGTTGTTAGTTTGTTTAATTTCACGAAATGGAATCGCCTGGTAATGATCACTTGTTGATGGTCTAGATTATAATCAACATGGCTGATCAATTATTGCTGAAGAAATAAAAGAGTATTTACAATACCTACCTCGATACCAGATCGAAAAGATATCAAATCATTATTGTATGAATTATTTTTAATTTATTGAACGAACCAATATATATGATTCATATCAAAAGTTAATTTTTTTCAATTCATTGCAAAGTGGAATTTTGTTGTTTGATTGGGCTTTTTAAATGGCCTTGTGTGTGTTTACCATTTTGGTTACATAGTGCTTTACCCCAAGATAAAAAAGGTCCAAAATAATTAATGATGGTATGGAATAAATTGAAATTTAAAGCCGACATTCAGTTGAACATCTTTGTTTTGTATCATGTTGTCCCAATCATACGAAATATGCCAAAACTTGTTGAGTTCATGAAAATTTGATATGATTTCATTCCGGATATGTGCCTTTAAAACATAAACATAAGTGAAAACCTTTGGTTTATGAGCCATATTTATCATACAACATTGAGGCACTTTCCGTTTGTGCGTTTTTGTCATTTTTCCAAAAAGTGGAAAAGGATCTTTTATTTTTTCAGTCATCTGTAATTTAAAAAAAAATGATTTGACATCTTTTCGATGGTGGTGTTTGTCTACATTACCCTCTCCAGCTCTTCGACGACTTCGTCGAGGCTCGGTCGGCTGTTGGGCGAGCTCTGCTGACAGAGGTCGCCAATGACGGTGAGATCGCCGTTGAGCGTGGCAATACCCATCAAGACGAACAGTCGTCCGAGCTGGAAGACGTCGCTGGAGATCGAGGTGGCCTGATCATCCAGGGCGACCTCCGGGGCGATGTGAACATAGATCTCCTGTTTGAGTAAAGGAGAAAAACATTGCATTGGTTACACTTTAAAAATGTATTTTTGATACCAAAATATAAGAGATTATTCATTAGTATATAATTTTGAATATTTATTCCTACGTTGCCATAATAGCTTATCGTCAGAATGAAGTATAAATTACTTTTTCACCCCCTAGAATGTATTAAAATATTAAAACTCGAATTTTACACATGAGAACCAAACGGCCTTGTTTTTAATGTAATTGGGCATAATCATCACAAACGTTTTAGAAAAAATGATGGCTATCTTTCTCAAACAAGTAGGCAATTCATACTGGTCATTTTTCCAGCCAACTTTCAAATTATACTCGCTTGTCTTATTAAGTGAGACTTGCAAGCTTACCCCTTTCTTATACTTTTCCTTCACTTCGGACGAAAAGTAGTAAGAATAGGCGGATGTCTCTTTGCATGCGAGGCCGAAATCAACGATAACCGCTTGCCATCGACCAGATGGAGTTGGTCTGAGCATGACGTTATCTTCCTTCAGATCATTCATCAAGAAGTCCTTCTGATGAATGAGTCTGAGCGACGTCGCGATGTCGAGAGCGATAAGGAGCCTAATATTTTGAGAACAAGATAGCGAAGGTTTGATATTACTTATCACTATTTTCTGTCATAATTATATAATTATGTTAAATATAAACAATAATTATATATATATATATACAATAATTATGTTAAATATAACAATGCAATATAACAATTATGTTATGTTGTACATTATTTTTCACTCATTTTGTTACTTTTAGTTTTATTGTTGTTGTCGTTTTTATTTCATACCTTGTATACTCTGCTCCCGCAGTTTTTATCCTAGGTTTATATGTTTGTAAATATGCTTATATTCATTATTATGAGATGAACAATAAAGTATGTTTATTTATAAAAATGATAAAAGTAATGATGAGAATTGATATTGCTAATATCATTACTATTCTTCTTATTATTATCATCATCATTATCATCATCATTATTATCATCAGCATCATTATTATTGCTATATTATCGTTATTATCATCATTATCATAATCACTATGATTATAATTGGTGATTATTATTATTGTTATTACTCATTATTATTATTATTATTATTATTATTATTATTACTATTATTATTATTATTATCATTATATTTTAACTATGTTGGGAGGTGAGATCAAGAATCGATGCTTCCAAGATTACAACTTTCAAATACTTGTTAATAGAAGACACTTTTCGCTTACCAGTCATGGCTGTTTAGGGAAAGCTCCTGCAGGCCTCGATCCAGACACCACGTCTCTCCCGTCACAGAGTCTCCGACGAACTCCATCGCCATGCCGACTATCCCCGTACCGATCTCCAAACATCCCAAGAAGGTCGGGAAGTTGTTCTCCCGACCTAGGATTTCCAGAGTTTCTGCTTCCGACTGGATAGCGGCGACCTGAAAAATCAAATGATTCATGAAACAGAATTAGCATGTGGTAACATTAATTTTTATACACATCGTTTCGTTGAGTAGAGACTTTCGAATTTACAATTTGAACGTTAGGAGTACCTTGGCAGTCATCTGATTGGTGTCATCAGGCAACTCGAACGTCTTCAAGGCGATGGGCTTGTTGGTGGCAGTGTGGCGGAACAGATGCACCGTCCCGTTGGCCCCGCTTCCCAGGACGAGGTCTCCACCGCCCTGGTGGAAAGGCTTCAGGTCAGCCTCACTCCAGATGAAGGAGGAGGCAGACTGGTCCTGGGCTGGGGCAGCTCCGCTACCCAAAGGTGAGATTGCTCCATTAGTAGCAGCACTCACTGATGGAGATCTACGAAGAAAAAAATGTGTGAAAGGAGATGATATCAATGATTATTCTAACCATCGAGCCAAAATGCAACTATTATTGGGGTATAAACAAATCTCTTCACGAGCCCAGCAAAGCAGAAGAACCAAATGTTAAAAGTATTGTTCAAAATCATTGCTAGGATCTGAACCCAAGATACCACCTGTCAAACGCAAAATGATTTACAACAGTTATTATTGCTGATAGGTTCTGATACTGCCCAGCATATCTAAACATTATTTAGAAGTGGCCTTTATGTCTATATTAACGTAAAATCGGTCTAATTTTGGTTTTTATATTTCAATATTGTAATCGGCCAGGACTCGTGCAATGTTTATGTTTAGGATAATAGTAATTCCCTAGTCTGCTCACAAAGGCTTTTGGTGAAAGATCATCGACATTAGTACTGACCAAAGCAATCTTAAAGGAAAATGATTGAGTGGAGATATGAATCTTACTGTGAGTTTAAGCTAGGAGCAACGGCACCTTGGGCAGTGACAGGGACGGTAGCAGGGGTACCAGATGGAGGCGTGCCAGGGTCCCGAGCCTGCAGACTCGGGCTCGATGTTCTGAGAAGAAAAAAGAACTTAATTGTAATTTTGTGTCTTAAAATAGTGTTTTATTGTAGCTGCTCAGTTTTTCAGTATTATGGTTTCAATTATCATTCTTTTGATTCGGTAAGACATTGTAATGAACACCTTGACATAATGTAGACAGGCCAACAAAAAACATTATTGATCATGTGAATATTTTAATTGGAACGTAGTAGTACAATTGCTTCATCATATTTCTATCATGGTTTAATCTTCAAGGGGGTTAAAGCGACTCTTCTTTTAGAGTGGAATATGTCTTCATAAAGTTTCGAAATACAGCTTTTTATTTTAAGAATATCGTATTTTTTCTGTAAATATAGTTAAACCTTAACCACCCTAAACCTTGACATAACCTAATATATTTGTTTGTTTGTTGTTCTTACATGGCAGATGTTGTAATGGTATCTGGTGTATGGGTGTATGGGTCTACTCGAGTGTATAATGGTGCTGTCGAGGGAGTTTGAGGGTTACCCTCACAAGACCTGACGGTATTAAAAGAGGTTTAATTATACTTCAGGTATTTTAACCATTTTTGGAAGATTATAAGGATTAAATTAAATGTTCTAAACTACTCTAAAAAGCGCTTTATTATCTCCTTAGGATTTTCAGAGTCACTTAAGGTCCTTCAGATCGTAAACAATCATGTTAGGAATCATTTCATAAAGAATTCAAAATACTGGACTAATTTATTTCATTTTGCACCTATTTTATGACAGTGTATCTTAATTATTCTGCTTACTTTGCATACACGAGTTGGCCGAATTAACACTTAATATATTCTCAGTATGATACATTAGGAGAGAAGTACTTAATTAGTATAATCATTTTTCAATGGCCTTCAAAAGCTTGTTTGTAAACGCTACCTTATTATGCTAAATTCAGGCATCATGAAGATGGGATTGGTGGTACTTACCAAGAGTCACGAGTAGTCAAGATGTTATCTGCAGGAGGAGAGAGGGCTGGAGGTTGCGAGGTCAAGTCCTGAGAAGAAAGGGAAAATAGTGTTATCAATTGTATTGATTTTAAGTCAATTTTACAACATGTACAATGAATGCAGTTAATAAAAAATAAACTGACCTTACGAGAGGTTTAACAAATAATATTAAGTTTGCATGATTGTATTTATACATTCAATTCATAATAAATGTGAGTCCTAATCCTGCTAATGTTCAATTAAATTGAAACACAAACATATACAAAAATGGCAACTATACCTGCAAGTTCTGTAGAGCATTGTCTCGCTGTTGTCTGGCTTGAGACAGCTCAAACTCTAGAGCCTGGATCTTCATGGCCTGGTCCAGGAACTTGTCCTCGATGGTCTTAGCCCTCTTCTCTGCTGCCTGCTTCCCTCTCTCTGTCTCTGTCACCAGAGAACCGATGTTGTCGATGAGAATGCTGCAGTCACCATCAGTCTCAACACCAAGCTGGGAAGCCAGAGTCTGGTATCAGAAATATTAACAGAGACATATAATTAATAACTATATATTAATTCAAAATATGTTTTTAAACAATGTTTATCAATTATAAATTTACCGTAAAATACACGTCCTCATGGATTACGCTTTGTTTATTATTTTTTATAATATGACTAAGAGAGTTTACACTAAAAAATATTTGTGATTGCATTTACCTGGTATATCACATTATTTTCTGTCATACTAGTCTTTTTAACATATTGAATTAAAAGCCAATAGTTAAAAACAAATTAACTTATATTTTTTCCCATTAAAACTTTTTGTATTGTATATGTTGGGGAAAAAACATTTAAGTCAAATTTGGATCAACACGGTGAATACTATATATACGATTTTGTGACATGAAATATTGCTTACAGCGATCCTTCCCTGGAGTTGTTCTTTCTCCAAGTTGTTCTGCAGATATTGCAGAAGGATCTTGCCTGACATAGCAGGTGGAGGCGAAGTGGATAATTGGTAGGACCCGCATATCCCCTGATTTTAGTAAAGGTATATATTAACTTTTAGTTAAAATTGTCATGATTCTATTTCATTAGACGTGATAGAAAGTAATAACAGTATGTTTGTTGGATTAAACATTGATAATAATTCCAAACTGATAATGAATGTAATTTTATTCATATAGTCCAAATTCTATTAGGTTAGCATCCATAGAATTTATATTCAGGCTTACAGTATGAAGTGATACTAAATGTTTGTCGTTAATCCTCGGAAGTATAAATTAGGTTTGTTTCAATTTTCTTTCTTTCTTTCTTTCTTTTCTTTTCTTGTTTTTTTTCCGGGGGGGGGGGCGGTTAAAATACTTGACAAGTGTTTATTCGTTGATATAATCTGTATTTTAGTTTATACATTTTGTTGATTGTATTTTCATACTGGCTATGCTTACTACAACACAGTTGACCATCGGTGGTTTGATGGCACTGAGAGAAGATGTTGTCCTTATGCAGGCCAAGGGCCTCCCAAGGATGTAGGGATGAGGGGATCTAATTCGACCTACGCAGTGCATGATGGTGTAATCTAAAGGTTCAGAATGGATATCATAATAAAACATAGGGCAAAACATAAAAAAAACCAGAATGGGAAGGATAGGACGTTGGGAGTCCAGACTCCCCCCCCCCCCAAAAAAAAAAATAAATAAATAAACGGTCGGTTTCACATTCTTCTTTTGAACTTTGCAATAATCATGCATAAAATTTTTAAAATAAAAAACATTTTTTCTTTGGAATATCTTTGACATTACGTTTGATGAAATTAGTTTAAAAATTCGATGTCAACTTGTCGATAAAAGAATTACAAAATCTTCTGTTAGGATACCCAAGTCCATCGCACCCGGAGCTAAAAATTTATTTGTTTACTAAATTGTCCTACAATCTACAAACTTTATGGGAAATCTTAGCGAGAATCATAATTTTTGTTTTATCTTATGCTTGGATTCAACTTTGAGGTTGGAATTTTAGCCAACACGAACAGGTGCGCGTGGGACTGCATTTGTGTTTACTCTCGGAGTGGGAGCAAGGCACAAAATACAGTTTGCCTTTTTGTAAATTAAATCATAAATAATTGTCCGTTTTTCTTCAAACTTCCACAATTTGTCAAAAAGTTCTTGATGAAAATGTACTAACCTGGTAGGAAATTAGATGGACTATTAAAAGCAAGTAGAATACTCGAAATTTGCCAAAAAATTTAGCAGAATACTCTCAAGTTAGCAAAGTTGCATGAGAATTGGTTTGTTTACATGCTACCATGGCGCGGTCACTTTGGATACGCGCGCAAAGAGGTACAACGCATGCGCCTTATGAGACACCCCATAGACGTCGCGATGGAAACAGCACGTTCTGCCAAGTGATTGGATGATATTTGCGGAAACTGCTTTAACCACGCCCTGACACGCCCTGCCACGCCCACCTGTTAATACAACAAGTGCCTAGTAACAGGCATCTGATTGGACGGCAGTGTTAATATTATTACGTCATAATGCAACAGAGCTACAGAGCTGACCAATCATCGTGATGTTGCTAGGGCAATGACGACTTTTATCCATAAATAGCCTTGGCGTGTATTTATGTATGGTGCTGTCACATTAATTCGCCCATCATATTAATTCGTACATCATATGAATTTCTACAAAATCGATGAAATATTACTAATCTGACATCACCATCGTCAAGAGGGTTGTTTATTTGCCAAAATTGGAAATTTTCTTAGCAAATGGATGAAAAACTTCTTCTTCTTCGATACTTGTCGACAGACTTGTTAGTCCATGTAGAGACAAGGAAACTGTGTTGTGTGGTCATTGACTTGAGCGGTTTTTAAGGAATTTGAGTGTATGGGATCTAAAAGTTTCCTCTGATCTGAGGCTGACGATTTCATTAGGAAGCTTATTCCAATCCTTACAGGTCCGGGGTAAAAAGGAGTATTTGTAGAAGTCCGTTCTGCAGAAAGTCTGTTTCAAATGTTGATTATTACTTGTCGTTGAGCGTCGGGATCTAGACACAGCAGGAGGGGCCAGGGATTTGGGAATTGCTGATTGGTTGAGTTGTATCTGTCTCATGAGAGTAAGTCTTGCTGCTTCTCGCCTGTGTTCTAAGAGGTCCCACCCGAGATCTTGTATCATTCCAGAGACGCTTGAATACTGACTGTAGTCATTGCAGACGAAT
>BQKZ01007950.1:26931-47602 GCA_036244855.1 Temnopleurus reevesii | reverse complement strand
CTTTTTCGTGAAGGAATCGAACCCACGATCTCCTGATGATTAGACAGGCGTATTACCACAGGAGTTTTTTCACAGCTTCTCGATACAGCACTGTCAATCAGTGTTTATCCATGTTGGAATATGGCAATAATCATTTCAATATCGTTGATTTTTTTTTAATTTTCTTGTGTTTTTCTTTTAATTGAATGGAGTATTGATTTCTTTTTAAAAACATGATCTAAATTCTTATTATATTAACCTATTTATCTATTACAAGGAGAGTCTACCCCAAAATAATGTTTCTACAACGGGAGCAGAAAAATTAGATGAACAGAAAAAAAAAAAAAGTTTGAGAAAAAATTGACAATTAATAAGAAAGTTATGAATGGTTATATATTTAAACAAATTGACAACTGATGACGTCACAGGTGCACAACTGACCATTTATTACATTCATATCAAAATATGATCTCCTCAAAACTTTAACCGTAGGATATCTTTATGTATAGATATGTAGATCAACAATTTGCACGTTTACATTCATACAAACCTTGCATCTTCCTGTAAAAATGATGAATTTTCCATCATATTCATAATGAAAACCCTGGATAGTTGTGTACCCATGATGTCATCAAATTGGCAACATCTCGGGAAATTTTCACTGATTTGCCCATTTTTCGAAATCTTTAAAAATTCCCAACTTTTTCATTACTTGTCCGATTTTCTTCAAACAATTTTTTTCTGCTTCCGTTAAAAAATATATATTTCGAGGTAGACTCTTCTTTTAATATTTTACCATGAGAGAACATTTTACAAAATTTGGTCTTCCAAGGGACCCTCGAAAACATCGTGTGATTTCGTGTTATGAATATGTGAGATATGATTGTTATGTAAGGGAATTATAAATTCTCATCAAAGCATATGGTAGGAAAGCAATAATAAATCCTTGCCTGCCAACAAATTTAAGTCTAGTTCTAGTGCGACATATTGAACTAATTACGTACAAACTGAATTACAGCAACTCTGAGAGCGAGTGCGGCGTAGGGTTGCGCTTGAAATGCGTGTAGTTGCTGAGACTTGCGTACAGTTGCGTAGGATTGCGTAGTATTACATATACTTGCGCAAGAGATGCGTTCTCTATCTCCGCAGAGAGTCCGCNTATTTTGGCCCTGCATGGATAATGAAATAAGTTGATAAGCTAATAAGAACAAGGAAGATGCATGGTAATTTGATTTCCTTGTCCATTATACTCTCCATGACCATGATTTTTCTTATGACCCCAATAGTGAATAATTGCTATGTAATTCATGTCATCTCTCCAGATCAATAGAGTTGCCATATCGCCAATCCAAATTTGCACATTCTGTCTTGTCCAAATATTTGATCGTTGTCTGCATGAGCGACAGACGATACGCCGCGATATGAAAATATTGATTTTTTGCTTTACACTCCAAAAACGTTGGGCATTATGCTGTCCGCACGTTCATTGGTTATAAAAGAAAAATTCATATATCTTGCGGGTATTCTTGCCAATTGGAGCAAACCCAACATCACCTCCAGTAGCGTAATCATTTATTTTTAAGGGGAACCCACCCCTCGAATGATCGTGCTCCCATTGAATGAATAAGACATATTAGAAGGACATACTCTGTGGAAAATTGGAGCGAAATCTGTTCAAAAGTTATGAATTTTCAAATTTTCAACGATATCTGACTTGATCCCTGCCGCTGATGGGATCCATTGGCAACTTTTAGTGAGTCTTTGACGTCATGTCGGACAACTCCCCACTCATTTTGTATACCAATTATCAAACTTTCTTTTTTTTCTCTCGAATTTGCTTGTATTTTGCATATTAACGTTTTGAACACTAGTACATTACAACATTTGCACAGGTCCCCATCATGGATCGTGATATCATTGAGAATTTGAAAATTCACAACTTTCGAACGGATGGTCCGACTTTTGCTCAAATTTTCATTTTGTTCATCTAATTTTCTTTATTCAATGAGAGCACGACCATTCCAGGCGTGTACTATCTTTTAAACAGCAGTTGTACAGTCTGCTTCCCATTTCTAGCGTTGGATGAATTTTGGCCTAATTTTTTAAGGGTGCTTGAATACTGAAGATATAGAATGACTGAACTGAACATGCTTTGCCATCGTCGGCTGTGTGTCACTCAGAGATAACAAAATGTCAGTCAAAATGATCAATGTCATTCTTTAAAAGATGGATCATAGTCGAGATGTAAACTATGCCATCACGGGGCAAAACGATCAAAGAAAGAAAGTGCACATAGAACTGTGAATGATATTTTAACGCGTTTTGGATTAACAAAAAAAAACACTTGCAGATTATCGGTCAATTAATTAATGATAAATAAATATATGTAATTATGGGCACGGCTGAACTCCTAAAAAGTAGAGGAGCTGTTTGTTATTAGTGTTTTTCACACTCTCATTGGTGCGCACTCATTTACTGGAAAATGTCGGCGATGCAGCCGCCCCATATTCCTAATTTTGATGTCCGAACAATCAAAAGACGAATTTTCATTCCAACAAGACAGGGAAATGAAAAATAATAGAAAATGAAGATCAAATCCTTACTTATAATCTTATGATACAAAAAATGAAGGAATGCTAAACTAACAAAAATCAAAACCAACAAAAATGCCCCCCCCCCCCCTCGAATGTACCATAACATTTTAATGGGAGGGGGTGACCAGTAAGATAATTTACAGGTTATAATGTACTGAACTCTTTTAGTTAGGTCCTGTATAAAATCAACATAATCACAAATTTAATGTGTTTATGCGTAACTGAACGGACAAAAAGGGAAAATTACATTTTTCAATAGTTACAAAATGTATTTTTGTTAAGACAATGTACCAAGAATTATTCGAATGATGGCTCTCACGTAACTGTGAAATGACAGTAAATGCTATTTAGAGACCCCTAATATAACAGTCATGACAGATGTTGTGCATAGTTGGGCATCGTTTTCAAGACTTTAGCTTCGCTTGATTTTTAGTAAAAAATATTTGGAAGTGCATTTTCCCTCAAAAATCATATTTGCAATTTGAACGAAAAACATGACCAGATTGCTATTTGTATTAATATTTTCTTCACCACCCAACACCAACAAAAATCCTGTCTAATCTCCCTGATTCAATCTCTCTCTCTCCCTCTCTCTCTCTCTCTCTCTCTCTCTCTCTCTCTTTCTTTCTCTCTCTCTCTCTCTCTCTCTCTCTCTCTATATATATATATATCTACCCCCCCCCTTCTCTCTTTCTCCTCTCTCCTCTATATATATCTCTCTATCCTTCCCCTCTCTTTCACTCTTTTTATTTCTCTCTCTATCCCTCTCTCTCTCTCCCTCCCCCCTCTCTCTGTCCCTATCCTTCCTCCTCTCTTTCAACCCTTACTTCTCTATCTTTTTATCCCCAGACATTACTCTTGGTTCATGAACTCGGCAGACCGTGCTCCAGTCCAAAATGTCATCAGACGGGGGTTTAGGATAAAAATAGGAAGACTTTGGGAGTTAAGAGATATGTTCCCTAATCGTATTGTGCGGTGCGGTGATCCAATAAATACCGGGGTGTAAATTTCTGGAGCACGCCCGCGAGCGAATATGATGATAATAATAATAATAGATGCGATTTATAATGCGCAAAATGCAAGCGGGATGAGAATCGGAGGAGGTGGGCTAACTATGAGTAAGACCTTTTCCCCCATCTTCTTCATTACTGCTCGACTGATTCTCAAAATCTGAAAAGACATATCCCAAGTTGCTGTTTTTTAAGCCATATGCACATCAACAAATAATATTATTTCTCATTTTCTAAGAAGTCCACTAGAAAAAATTAATATCAAATTAGAAGTAAATAAGATCCACTTCCACCCTTCTTCAGCTTTCAATTATCCATAAAGGGCGGTCTATTTTGATCGCACGGATCCTCATCAGCTGTGAGGACCATGATATCATTGATACTTTTGTTTCAATTTGCACAATGCGTTCATCTAATTCGTATTCATCCAAAGGGTTGGTTCCTCTTTAAATGCGCATGAATCGGATTGGACAAGTAATGATATCTTAAATCTATTCTTTTTCCTCCAAGTGTCGAGATTGGGCGCAATAAGGTTCTTCTCACTCCCTTCTCCAATGAGCCCCCCCCCCTCCCCCGCTGACCACCTTATAGTCTCCTTACCCCCTCTCCTCTTTCCAACTAGATAGCAACCCCCATCTCTCTCTCTCTCTCTCTCTCTCTCTCTCTCTCCCACTATATTTCTAACTCCCAATACCCTCCCTCCACTAATAATCATGTCACATGGGTTTGGTATCACATTGACAACTCTGACGTTCACTTAGACAATTACACCTTATTTTAATTTTTATATCATGGTTTTTATTCTATATTTACATAGATATATACTCTTTGGACAATACATGGGCAGACACGGGAATATCTAAGAAAATATTAATACTCCATCAATGATTTTGTCTAATTCAAATATCTTTAGCCTGCATTTTGTCACCTAAATTGACTGGTGCAGGAATTTCTACAAAAGAAATGGAAATAATAGATAATTTGTAATCACTTTGTGTTCCTTCAATAAACATGGGGGTAAAAGAAATATATATTAAAAGGGATGAATACACCAAACACTAAACCTCAGCAATGAATTCATTTCATGGAATATACATAAATTTAGAACAAATTCTTAATTTGTTTTATATAAAAACATACAAAATAAATATAAGTTACAGTCCAAAATAAACCAGCATTGAAAGTGTAGAAACCAAAGTATAAATATATGTGACTTTTAATATCAGAGTCAAACAAAAGTTGATGGTCTGAATTTAGAGAAAATATGGATAAAGCCCCAGTCACATTGAAGCCCGGAAGCAACACGAACGAACATGACCCTTAGTTCAGTTTATAGTTAGCTGCCTCAATACAAAGAGTCTTGTTGAATCGTGGTCAGTCGGGGCTTCTATGTGACCGGGGCATTAAAGAAAATAAACTTTCAAATTTTGATTTCATGAATCTCCCACATCTTCACACAGCATCAGTGAATTCATAAGAGTTCTGAATTGATTTACTTCAGATAACATGCAATGCACATTGTACTTGAAATAAAGCTGATGAGATATTTTAAACCTTTAAAAGAAGAGTCTACCCAAAAATAATAATTTTTTAACGAAAGCAGAAAAAATTGGAGAGTAGAACAAAAAAAGTTTGAGGAAAATCGGACAACTAATAACAAAGTTATGAATTTTTACAGATTAGAAAAAACAGGCAAATCAGTGCAAATTTCCAGGCATGTTGCCAATTTGATGACGTTGCGGGTGCACAACTAACCATTCATCCTATTTATATTTATAGTGCAAAATTCATCATTTTTACAGAAAGAAACAACATTTGTATTGATGTACACATGCAAATATGGGAGCTACATATCTATCATGAAGATATACTACAGTTAAACTTGTGAGGAAATCTTATTTGGGGGAAAAAAGTAACATTTTTTAACATTGATATCAATATCATAAATAGTTAGTTGTGCACCTATGACGTCATCAGTTGCCACTTTGTCTAAATATTCAAACATTCATAACTTTCTTATTAGTTGTCCGATTTCACTCAAACTTTTTTTGTTCTGATCACCAATTTTTTCTGCATCTGTTGAAAAATTATTATTTTTTGGGAGACTCTCCTTTTAAGCGCTGACAATACTCAATACACACAAGATTTACATATAATATGGGCAAGGTCAATTTTTTCCTGGACATAATTCTAGATTGCAGCACTATTGCATTGGGGAAAGGAAGAAGAAAAAAGTGACAGGCACAAAAGTTCCCTTTGACCAACGAAGTAAGCATTGAGGCAAATGATTTTTCATTTACAGAAAATCATGTTTGTATGTAATTGCATATTATCAAAAGACTTTGAGTGTTCGTTTTACTGAAAGTACAAGCAAGGAGTTGGTTGCTTTTGTAAGGGATGCTTGTTTTGGGGGGTCGTAGTCAAGTAAAGATGAGAATGGTATACTTCCATGGAAATTTGTTGGGGTGTCAAGCAACATTAATACAAACATACATACAAACAATTTAAATTAGCAATTCATAGATGAGTTGTCAGATACAAGTAAAAGTAACTGAGAAATTCAATTATAATTCCTTCTTGGAATTTCTTATCATAATAGTACTATCTATTTCATTGAAGTGGAAAAGAAATTTACAACACTGACATAGAATCACGAGATCTAAGAAAAAGATACAACAATGCTGGAATCACATATTTTTGCACTTTTCCCCATCTCAAATTTTGCTGTTCTTATCTATACAATCACATTGAAAATAGAACAGAGCAATATCACGGCTCATCAAAGTGCTGATTCAGGATCTGCCCACTAACCGTACTGGGCAAACAACATTAGTTCTTTGGCCAAATTCACTCAAGCAACATCATATGGAGCATAACCGGTTCATATATCTTTTGTTAGATCATGTGAACATCAATGGTAGACACAAATGTTCTAAGCACTTTCATGACCAATGAAACAAGTACTATGAATATGTCACAAATTTCAATAGCATTTTCATAACACTATATTATAATCGATTTCCATAAAACTAAGTTGAACGCCAATTCAATGCTCCCTTGCAATGCTATTCAAATGGGAACCAGCTTGTGATTGCTGTGTCCGCACAGTTCAATACACAGCGTACGTATCTATTGTTCCATAACCTGATAACCCACTTTATATTTTACGGAGATACTTTATATTTTACGGAAATACTTTATATCGTGCTCAATGCATTTGTTGCAATGTTGGGTTCCATTTCAATAGTACTATCCCTGTGTGTCGGTTCTGTGAGATCATCGACATAAGGTATATAACCTTGGTAGTGTTTCATAAAGCTGTTCATAGAGCTACACAAGATTCTATTCAAGACTGGTGACCCATTCCCAGAAGTTAACTCAGCAACATAGCTACCGTCATTGAGTGCATTTATAGCTTTCTCTTACTAATCTCTTTTAGTTCTTTTATCTGATGACTGG
Organism: Temnopleurus reevesii; assembly: GCA_036244855.1. Lineage (NCBI taxonomy): Eukaryota > Metazoa > Echinodermata > Echinoidea > Temnopleuroida > Temnopleuridae > Temnopleurus > Temnopleurus reevesii. The sequence continues at coordinate 40,560 of BQKZ01007950.1, read as the reverse complement.
GAGACAAGAGGAAGTCCAATTTATTAGAGTTTGTACTCGTAACTTTTACTTGATAATCTCTTCTAGTTCTTATATCTGATGCGGGCAGATAAAAGAAAGTCCAATTAATTGGAGTATGAATCTATAGCTTTTCCTTGATAATCTTTTCTAGTCTTCATATCTGCTGACTGGCAGATGACAAAGAAAGTCCAATCATTTAGAGAGTGCATCCACAATTTTCTCTTGATGATCTTCTCCAGTCTTCGTATCCTACTCAGATCCTGTAACTTTTGAGATGATGATACACATTTTTCTAGTCTTTATCTCTGATGACTGGGAAATAAGATCAAGTCATATTATTTGGAGTGTCCATTTATAACTTTCTCTTTATTATCTTCTCCAGTCTTCGTATCCTACTAAGATCCTGTTGTTCTTAAGATGATCATACCAATCTCTTCTAGTCTCTATACATGTATCTGCTGACTGGCGGATATCAGAAAGTCCAATTATTTGGAGTGTCCATTTATAACTTTCTTTTGATGATCTTCTCCAGTGTTCATATCCTACTAAGATCATGTTGTTCTTGAGATGATCATACCAATCTCTTCTAGTCTCTATACATGTATCTGCTGACTGGCGGATATCAGAAAGTCTAAGTATTTGGAGTGTCCATTTATAACTTTCTCTTGATGATCTTCTCCAGTCTTCGTATCCTACTGAGATCCTGTTGTTCTTGAGATGATGATACTACTACTACATTCTCTCCTGGGTGATTGGTGGATGATAGACGAGCTTTGAAGATATCTAACATGGTGTTCTGGTCACTTCTCTTCAAGCCCTGGGCAGAATAGATGGAATAATGAAAGAATAATTTTCATTATGAATGAGAAGAAATAGTCTAAGAAGATACAGATTTTAAAAAAAAACTGACAGAACTCATCACAGTAATCATCTATTTCAGTCAGCATTTTCCCTATTCTGAAAGGTACTTGAATGATGATGATAATAAGGGTCACTTAATCAATTAATGTTTAGCTGTAATGATGCTGGTTTGAAACCAAGTGTGCTTAGAGTATGCTAAGGCAGTAAGCATCCTGAAATACTAATACAGAGACATCGAAGCGTAGGTGGATGGAAATCATAAAACATAATTTTTCTTATCATGCACACCTGAATTCTAAATACTAATTTATGATTCTTGACTGCTTTAAATTACTTGACTTTGGTGATTTTAGACAAGTCTGACTGATATCAATTTACATTTCTTTCATTTATTTTCAGAGGAAGAGGTGCATACCTTCATTTCTAGTAGCTTCTGAAAGTTTGAAGTATCTGTATCTGCGATTAGTTTGATGTAATTATCCACAAAGGCTTCAGCTGGGTCTTGAGGGGACATCACAACCTGAAATGTGAAGGGTATGGAACATAAATCATCATCCAGCAACAACAAGAAATATTGGTTTTATCTGAAGGGATATTATAACTTTCAATATGTGAAAGGTATTGAACAAACATTGTGTTTCAAATTGAAACAATTATTCTTCGCGATTTTTATGCTTTAGTAATTCTCAGAAATATAGAAATAGCGCAATCAAATGGGCAATTCTAGACAATTTTGAATTCCAATTTTCTTGTTTTTCTTTTGTTACTTTTTTAAAGGTATTCAAACAACAATTATTCATGAGCTCTAAGCCTATTTACATTGAGTAGAAATCACTTCATGATTATGTTATTTTGGAGCCCTCTTGGAAATAATGGGGATAGACGCAATTTTAAATGATGATTATATATATTCCAAAGTTATATATCTACTTGAGGCTAGGTTGGGAGGAGGATCAAAGTAGTTTATTATCATTATTGACCCGATTTACTGTGAAAATCACAAAAAAAGAGAAAATAAGAATAGAGAAGCTAGACGCAATTAAATACTCTACCTTCAATATCATCTCTGCTTTTGTCATGCCTTTCACAACAATCTTGGTATAGCTGCAGGAATGAAGAGAAAAGAGGGAAACCTGTTTTTAGTTACAGATAGACTACTCTAACCAAGCAATATCAATTATTATTATCTATATGGGAGTTTTAAGCCGTACAATATTAAGCCATATTGTACGGCTTCAATTTTACGCTTGCGCAAAGCAGTGACCAGCCTTCTGGTATATGTAAAGATAATAANACCAGCATTTATATTAGATGCCCCTTGAGTTTTTGCTACGTTAGGATTTATTCGTAAAGATTACATAAAAAAAACAGTTTCTCGAAAAGTTCTCAGCTACCTCTTCTTGCTGAGACGTCTTAACGATTTATGCCACCCTCTCAACATAGACACACAAAAATTACACCGACGTATCCTCGTTAGTGTCTATGTTGAGAGGGTGGCACAAATTGTTTAGACGTCTCAGCAAAAAGGTGTAGCTGAGAACTTTTCGTGCAACTGTTTTTTTTTTTAATATTACGCATAAAGATGAATTTCAGTGCATCGATGAACGTCTCCATGATAACATTTTGTCGAAATTCTTAAATGCTTGTGTAACGAACAATTCCACCAAATACATCACTTATGATTTCAATTGTCTTAAAAATTCGTTAACTCCTGGAAGTGTTATTTCCTGCACAAAGTCTAAGGGATTTACAAAATTCAGTAGCCTTCGGGTTAAGATCTGATCGACAGCAAAACGTCCACGTCTTCATGAAGTGAGGGTGGCCAAAGAATATTATTGCAAGAGGACAAATAAATCCCGACATAGCAAGAATTAAAGGGGCATCACATATAAATACTGGTTACATCCAACGAATGCACACTGACAAAATATTGAGAGATCAATATAGTTACAGCCCGTATAATTGACGTACGGTTACTTGCGACAATCTGGTCATACAACCGGAAGCAATGGGCTTCAATCGCAGTCAATCGTATCATGTCACAAGAACGTGTGGCGGTGGAAATATACACCCCCCCCCCCCCCCAGTATAAACCTGGTCTGAAAAAGCCCAGTTAAAATAGGGTTAAAATACAAATATGAAAATGTGAGTTATAGAACGTGTCTATAGAGGTCACCTGTCTACAGTGGCCACATTTTCTGTTTCACTTGGGTGGCCACCATGGACAGGTTTGACTCTACAAATCATTCCACAAGGAATCAAAAATTTCTGAAACTTTTCACATTAAAAAGGTGAAGGGAGATTTTTTCAACAATTTATTTTAACAACTTATTACTACACAGCTCATGCAGACTAAACATGATCAAAAGTGATCCATTTTGAATATGATAATCGTTTCCTAACTTTGCAATAATAGTAATAATAAAAATAATGAACACAGTATTGTAGTGCACCATCTATCTAGTTGGAATATTCTGAGGTATACACAAAGTGAAGGGTTTGCTGTATAAACTAAAATGATCCTACTATCAATAAAAAAAAAAACCTACCTTGCTGGTGCTTTTCTGGAGACATGAGAGCCGATGGATGGAAGGTCTAGAAGCACTGTCTTGAGGGAATGTGTATCTAGAAGGAGCTGCTCTGCACCCACAGTACTGATGGGTTTACATTTATAGGTGTGGCTGATGAAACGTGGAATGAAAGAGCTGGAAAGAAAAAAAAGAAGAGGCTCAATAATAATAATTGTATGTCCTTATATAGCACTTATCATAATTAAGATGTCCCTAAGCGCTCTACAATATATAGCAATATAAGCTAGCTTAGTAAGAATGAGCCTATGTGGTTCTCAAGAAAGAATAATTAGGGAAATATATCATTCTTCAGTAAGAAAGAAAAAGTCCAATGAGCTCGACGGAATATGATTTGCTTTTTTAAAGTATACAATAAGATTGAAGAATATAGATGATTCATACTTTTCTATAAATATTACTACTTGTACGACTAATACTACTACTAGAACTACTAAAACCACTACTGGGATTGGTAAGTATTTGTATACATCAATTCATTCCCAAGACATTGGCTGATCAGCTGAAATCAACTTGTTTGTTTTAAGATATTCAGGGTGAATTAATAATACCTTCCATCTGAATTGTAAAATTGTAAATCAAACATAATGCAAGATCAAATGTTCTCATAACTTACTTGGCAAATTTAATGCAAAATTGAGTGAAGTATTTCCTTGCTGATGCCAGGTTATCCCTAATGACTGGTAATGCTTGTTTGATGTGTGTAGTGATAGCTGTTACATAACCACTCTGATCACCAACTGTCTCCACTGATGACCAGTTCACCTACAAAAATAAATGATTGTTTGACTTTAAATGTTTTTCTCACAGAGCAGGCAATGAAAACCAGGATAATTCATATCATGTTCATTTAAAAGATTAGAAAATGTATCCTTGGAAGTTTCAAGAGAAAAGTTATAGAACTGTACTTGAAGCTGAAGTAACTTTTTCATAATTATCTCAAATAATTTCTAATCATATTTAGTAATCAATAGGCAAAAGTTGGCGATTTTTTTTCTTCCATATTATATATGATATATATATATATTTTTAAATTTAAAAAAAAATTTTTTTTTTGGGGGGGGCCCGGTCTTTTTCTATTAGTACAATATTCATTTTATAGGGAAAATATAAACAAAATGAAAGAAGAAACCATAGCAATATACTATGAAAAACCAGCAACTTGTGACACAATTTGAAGATCTATCCTCACCTTATTCATAGCTGTCAGAGCAGGATCACATGCAGTCTCTAGATCTTGCACCAGTAACTGAATACAGTTTGATATGACACTGAAAGATACAAAAATATGTAATAACAACAATTAAATGAAAATAAAACATGACAAAAATAGACTTATATTTAAATACAGATAAAAGTTAAAGAAATATAGTCAAATACTGATTTTATCCACAGGCCAAAATAAACTCCATCACATTCTTCCAAATACAAGAGCTTTCACTTTTTAAGTCAGCATTCCCTGAGCTATTAGAAGCTGAAGAATACATTATACAAGACTGGCAAACACATATAAGCCTCCTAATTGCCACTTACTGTCAGATATGTCATCATACATACAGTGAGTGATTAAAAAGATGACAATCAACTGCTACTTGCAACTGGTCAATCAAAATCAATATTTCTTTAATTTGGATTGAATTGAACATTTATTTCCTTTATCACAAATATAATCAATATAAAGTAACATTATACAGGGTCCCCAGGTAGAACAGTGCTTTGATAACTGATGGGGCTACCCTGTTAAANTGCTTTTTATGGTCTCCATTGCATTAGTAGATGGCAGGATAACATCATTTACAGGGGTTCAAAATAGCAGAAAAATCGGCTTGCCGCTACGCGGCTCGGACATCGCCGCTTCGCGGTTCGTGGACGATGCTCTGCATCGTCGTTGGCTCAAACCCCCCCCTTGGAAAAAAGCTAGATCCGCCCCTGTTACAACGCTTATTGGAATCTTACTTGTGAAAGACATCCATTTCTCCATTCAGGTCTATCCTATCAGCCAATGATGGGTTGATCTTTTCCTTTAATTTCTCCTCCAACTGAAAATGGAAACAAATAAATCAAGACAAGACTGCACTGAAACTGGTTTTATTCTTGTGTGGACAAGTTATTGATTTAACATCTGTGTGAGGTTTTCTTAATTGTTTCCTACATTTCTTGCATTTGATGCTGAAAACAATTGTATGCAAGTCTAAATCTATGACTTCCATAAAGGACACATGAGTGATTCCTGCTTTAATAGATATGGGCTTCAATAATCTTAACAGAATTGGTAAAGGAAAAATATTACACAGATAATATGTGGTAATGATATTTGCTATGTGCATTGGGTTGCTTCTAAGTAATGTTAAATGAGTTGCCATATTTCTAAATTTAACTATAACAAAATTAAGAAAGAAATTTAAATTCCCTTTTCCAACACTTACAGCCTTTCTACTGAAAACAATCAAGCCTAACCTTTGATACTGATTTATAAAACCTTTGTTTCTGCAAAGGAACACTAAATAAATAGCCCCTATTAGTCTGTAGAATAATTCCCCTTCGAGTTGCTTTATTTCAAAAGATTGCCAGGTTGATTCTCGATGAAATATCCAGAAGCCTTTATAGTGCATCAATCATAAAATGATTTTTACCATATAAAAAACCATACCTGTTGTGTTGTATCCAGACAGTACTCTGCAGTACACAGTATACTACAGACCAAGTATTGTTCCTCAGCAGTAAACTTTGGCACATCTGATGAGGACTCCTTGAGACCTTCTTTGAGTAACGCTGATATATTAAGTCCACCAGCTGGAGTTGTAGTTTGGGACCTATAGAGCAGAAACAATATCATGCAATCGATATATCAACTCACACAATTGGTATATGCATCAAATATTTAATCGTTTATCAAAATTTGTACCTGTGATATTCTGAACTTTCTGCTGCTATCGTGAGTGAGGAAATGATGAGTAATATAAAATTCTAACATTTATAATATAAAACATTTCATTCTCTGCCTCATCTAATGAAATAAATGGACCTCTGTCCTTTTACAATGCAAGCGCACTTAGGGGGTGTTGTTCAAAATCAACTGCAACTTGGCAAATTGTAACACGCATTTTCATTCGCGCATGCTACGCGCATTTAACTAGATGCGCGTGAAACATTGATTTTGATTGGCGCGTTCCGATCAACTGCAACTTACGATCAATTGCAACTTTTGAGCAACACCCCATTAGAATAGTTAGCATGGTATCAATAAGAAACTTTCACTTCCTCTTGATGTAGCAGAATTTGTAACTGAAGAGGATAAAGAAAATACTCTTGTGACTTGGTGCAATTGCATAAATATTAGATCTGCTTATAATTGAAGTTATTGAATATTTTTTTCTCACAGGGACGTCATTAAGAATCTATGAAACAGTCTGACTTGCGATCTGGATAGACATTTTGGTTCATAACAAAAATGGTTTCTTTGGCAAGTGAACTTTGAAAAAAAGTCTGAATTCTGACAAAAATCCGTAAAGCATCATCCTTGTTCTAAAAGATATAACTGCAATGACATACTTTGGTAAGTTGTTGTTGAGAAGCCTGTTAGCAAAGACCCTCAGATACTTCTGGAATGTTTGAGTCAAGTTGAGCAATGGCGGACCTGTGCTAAGCTGAGAGCACTGAACCATACACTTCTTATAATACACAAATAGGTCAGCACACGAGGGCAGCACAGCACCGCTTTCCTCCGACTCGATGCGAGGAGGACCCTGCGCCTTGAAGTCCTCTACGAACCGGTTGATTAGGTCAGCAAGGTTTCTATAATGAGGAATGACGTGTAAGGAATAAGTAATGTTTGCTTCTGTCTCTACATCTACCCTTTGTCACTCAATAATTTCAATAATGATCTTCGAACATCTTTCTTTCTTTATCCTCAGTTCAACATGATGAGGAACTGGAGGATCCATACAAGGCCTCGGCAGCTTAGTCGAACTAGCAGCGCCATGAGCATCGAAAGATGGACCTGTGCGCTCTACAAGTACCCACTATTATTATTAGTAGTAGTATAGGTATGTAGGTTTCTTTTTTTATACAGTATGAATTTGCTTATCTGGATACATAGGGACCAGCTCTCATCCAGATTGGGCCAGATCTGGGAGTCTGCTTATTACAGAGATTTGCCTGAGTTTGTGGCTTTAAATAGTCTGAATGGATATTATCCTCATAGAAATTTCATGAAAATGTATCATATTTTTTAAACAATACATAATTTATGTTTTTTGTATACCAAAGTGAAATTAAATTTATATCTCCCGAGATAACCAAAATTTGCTCTTCTATGACAATCTGTTTATTACCAGCTGAAGTAAAATATAATGAGATATTCCTCTTCTCTGTTTGGAGTGCAAATGATAAAAGAGAAGCACTTCTCTCATATTGCTATACAACTTACCTATCCTGTGACTGGATGTATATATGAAGGTGAGGCTCAAAACATTGACTAATGATACCTTGGAATGATGACAGCTTGGGTTTGGGAAGAGCCTACAATCAAAGAAAAAAAAGATCACGAAAGATGAAATCTTTTCAAACAGAAATTCAAGAAAGTTGTAATGCTGCACCTCAGCAAAAGTGACAAGCTTAAATTTCTTTCACATTACTTTGTTTTGTAAATTCACATGAGATTTCTATGAAGTGTTTTGGTGCATCATAACGGAAGAAGGAATATCTGCCTCCAGACTCTTACAACCGATCAACGTATATAATTCATTTGATCAGAATTCATAGACTACATAAGGTTAAGCTTGAAGCTTGCCACATGTTACAGTACCCATGAATATACAAAATACTCCATGGTATTGTAGGCTGAACCTTAAACAAGTTTGAATATATGACGCTGCACCATACTGGATCATCATACTTTATCAGGTACAATCGAGACTAAAGCGTTTACATTGGAAGTTCAATGGATTCATAGCAAGTCCCCCATTAGACACGCACTGCTAAACCAACCTCAAGCCAGTTGTTTCCTAATGATACCAAAATAGCACCTGGGTGAGAGTGACATGTGTGGACAAATTTCTTGCAAAATCATTGATGCATTTCTAGCATCTAATCTTTAATATTGATTACTTTATTATTCTTAATCCAAAAAATAGTGAGTTTTTCAAATGTTTCCCCTCAGGAGAGGGTGCGACACACTACAATATAAGAAGGTAAAAAGATACTCCATTCAGAGTAGAGCAAAGTGCATTAGATACTCACCTTGACTTCAACTGGCTCCTCCTCCATCTCAAATGGATTTGTTGAAACTGGTTTCTCTACGACGACTGACTCTGCTGAAGATGCTTCACCTGGAGGCTGCAAAGTGACACCGCTGAAGCGTTTAGCGATGATGGTTTCAAAGTTTGTCGTTCGTTGGATGGCGAAGAGCAGTAGCTTGACATCTATTTCTGCTTCTCTCTTCTGCATTATCTTACCCAGTTCAGTCCTGAATAGAATGGGGAATATCCAATTGGTATTTTTTATGAATTATCGTGAATTGTTGTATTCATAAGGCAAAATATGAATTAAGACAATGGTGGTAACAATTTTTGGTAACTGTAAACTGAATTCAGAGTGCTTATTAAGGATGGTCCAATGAAATGCAAGTGTTAAAAATGCACAAAATTTCTTGCTAAGATTTACACCATGATTGAGGTAAATTTATGTGTAATTTACGTCCCATAATCTGCAAAACCTATGATCTACCTCATACCCTAATAAAATATTACATAGGAAAGTGTAAGTTCTGAAAATATAATTGAAATAGACTATGGAGCAGAGTACAGCAGCTACTAGATTAACCTACTTGTCTAGCAGCTAAACAATTTTTAAATAACCGTCTAAAATTTTGTTAGGTGTATTTATTTTCGCGAATTTCGCGGTCCGGACGTTTGAAAATTTTCACACAGTATACAAACACTGTCAAAAATGAAAAAATAACCATACAATAACATGTCAAACTTGTTCCGAACTTGAAAATATCTGCACACAAAAATATTGGCTTGTACAGTAATGAATGAGGCAGATCGCATACGTAACATACCTTGTAACATTGCAGAATTCCACACATATCCTCTCGCTGACCTCCCAATCTCTTGGGAACATGGCTCCATATTTCTCCTCAAACTCAACTAGCGCCCTCTTGAGCCAGGCATAGCGTCGATCGATCTTATCAAGCCATGCAACATCTTGGCTTTCTTGGAAGAGAACCATGTATTCCTGAAGCTGGAGTGTCACAAACCACTTCATCAGATCTTTCCTACATTGATTGTAAAAAAAAAAGAAGAAAAATACAAATTCCCTTACGAATATGTTGATTAAATCCTGATAAGTCAGAACTATCATTACTATGTTAATTTCTATAGGTATAAACATCCCGCTATATTTGTTATTCTATAACTGCAAATCTAAAATCAGAATCCTCAATTTCTCAGTACTTTTTTGGAGTAAAAGTGTAAAACAGAAATTAAGAAAAGTCAGAGAGTTAGAAGCAGGGCAAAGTCATAATACATTGAACCTGTCTCATTTGAAGATTTTTCATTATTCATTGACACTTGGTTTCTTTAAGGATCTGATTTTTATGAAGTTTTCTAAATTTTATATGTGATGCCAAAAGATATACATGCCATTCTTTATGAATCATAATGTTTTGCTCTATCCATATATATTTTGATGCCATTGAACAGATATTGGAATTTACTTAAGGACATGCGGAGTGGGTGGATGTATAATGGTATAGTTGTATTTATGTATTTATATATAGTATCTATGATTTGTAGATTTTGATTACCTCTAATCAATGGTAATATGTAAGGATACTATTTTAAGGGTTGCAGCTACATCAGTCATAATTTTCTTTTCGGCTACTTACTTGACTTTTGGATCTAGCACTTTCACAACAAGGCAGGCTTCCGCAAGCTCTCTCATGTTTCCAATAGGCTGTAAAGGTTTTAAATTAAAAGTATGACATAAACTAAAATTATCCATGGCTACACCAAAGTTGTATGAAGAAAAGTACACATTATATTACATATGAAACAATTAATTATTTTCATATATCAGCTAAGTTATCCATATTTCTTCAAAATCCACATTTGTATCATCTAAGTTACTTGAGCATTATTCTGTACAGAAGCTTAAACAGATGTACTTTAAGGAATGGCCTTCAAACCATACTGGTAACAAATAATATTTTACAGGAACAGATTCATCAATGTAATTATGAGAACCAAGTTCATTTTGATTAAATCATGAGATGCAAAACTAATTACATAAACTCTAAATCTATATTAGATATCATAAACATTACTTAAATTTTAGAGAAATAAAGAAATGTGAACTTAATACCCTGCTTCCTTGGTTGGCAAATGATTCTTCAAAATCTGCTAGAATTTGGATTCCAAGCTCTGACTGGATTTTACGTACTCTGAAAGATACAAAAAAGGAGTCTTGATGCATAAGCAATTTTTAATTTACTATAGTTTAAGCTCATCTTAGACATGTGATCAGAGTTGTGGAATTACTTGGGAAACACCAGAATGACATATGATAAGATGTTATTTCTAATTGTGTTCTTTTTTTCACTTGTTGATATAAAAAGAAACAAACATGATTTCTTTAAATGAAGTCCATGATATTTCTTGAGATTTATTTCCGCAATATAATTGATTCTTGCCCAATCAAGAAATTTAATGTAGTCATTACTACTAAACTATTTATAAATATATAAGAGGGTATCAAATATCGTCTATACAAAAAAAAAAAAAATAACTAACGGATTGTTGTTATTATTTATCCAAATGTTCTTACTTCAAATGGATTTCAAGCTGTTATTAGTAGCATGTATGATTTGCTTTCATGAAACTAAACCATTCAGACTTACTTGTCAGCTAGCTGTCTGATCTGTTGTATACTCATATATCTCTGGAAATGCTCCATCACATTGACAACACCCTGCAAAAGGTTTGCTACCTCACCATATTGTCTCCTTCTTGTCATACTCCTGTTTGTAATCAATAACAAAAACATTGCTGATATACAAATAATAAAAGTAGCAGATGGCCATTTAAAAAGTATTTCTACAAATACACACTATGAATGACTTTCAGATAGGTGATACTAAATGTTTGGATATATTCATACTCATAGTATTAAAGAGTTTAAAAAAATCCTGAATTCGTCTGGAAATATTATAAAGGAGAAAAGACCTGCAACTTGATAAAACATTTGAAAAGAAATTCCCCAAATCTACCAAAATATACATGAATGGTTTTAATCTGGGTAATTATCATCCAGTCAAAGAATCTGCTTTATGAAGCTCCTGGAGCATGAAAGGGTGGCTAACTTATCAACCAAATGTGATATATATTTTCACATGATTCACCAAGAAATTGATAAATGAAAAATGATGTGCTCACAGCTAAGTTGTAAGATTTGTTATACTGTGATAACATCCCATGACTATGATTCAGATTGTAGAATCAAGCAAAGCAAAGCACACCACACCCAAGTAGGGAAGGTTAAGTATATAAGATGGTTGTTAAACATTGCTACTTACTCTAGCGAGTCCACACCACCAACAAGCATGTGAAGATGATTGAGGGTTGTAATGGAAGATGTCAAATGACGTTTAGCATGGTCTAACTGCTTGATGTCACGGGTTATCTCTTTCACCTATATAATCAAAGAGACATTTGAATTCCATTCAATATCTGATTCTATGACATAAAACAAATAAATCTGTAAATAAAAAGTCTTAAAACTGAAGCACTTGATTAAGATAATAAATCAATATCATTTCCAGTTTAAAATGAGATAAAATCACGATGATAACAACATTGTTACTGGGGATATTAGCACTTCAAATTTCCATTACAATTCAGACTAAATCACAGTCCAGGGTCTGACCTTTTTCTGAACACTAGTTTCTAACCAAAACAGAAAATTATGTAAAAGGTACAAGACTACAAAATACTGTACATAACTGAGGCTCGTCGCGACAAAAGGGCCCTTAAGCTGTTTACGCGTACTCGGTAAAACACTGCGCGGTAGCGTGACGTCACAATGAGCTGAACAGGAGCGTTGGAAAAGCCTAGGTTTCATACAAGGCTTTATTCTAAATACATTTATTTTAGATGACGTTGGAGTGATTTTAAACACACTTTAGACATTGGAAAGGCCATCAAATTAACCTTCGAGACCGGGAAATAATGAAGTGACAGAGAGAGAGAGAGAGAGAGGGGGGGGGTGTGGTCGAATCAATCTTCTTCAGAATCACAAAATTTCGCGTCCTTATTCTGTAATTCATGACTGTTTAAAATTTGCGCAAAAATATTTCTAAGAAAAGAATGAAAATTCAATAATGACATTTAAAACCAATAACGGTTTCAAATCGAAAAATTAACAGCTCCTCCTCGCATATTTTCTTTCATTAATCAGAATTTCCTCATTTTGATTTTCTCAGGGTTTTCTCCCCATCTAATCTCGTAGTTTTCATATCATCATCATTTAAAGAACATAACAAATTTTCAAAGGTTCAGTTACGAAAAAAAGGTGTTTACATTGTTAAGGATTTACTCACTATCATGAAAATATTTCCCATATCTCTCGTGAGGTCGTTTTACCAAATATGCATTGAAAATCATTACACATTTTTAATTAATTTGCAGAGAACTTTGATCATGTTTTCAACATCGTTTTTCTTCAAATAATCCTATCCAATGTTTTCGATGAATATAAAACTGTTTATTAAAATAAAAAGATTTGTAAAGATTTGAAAGACGAATTCATTCGTCAATAAACAAAATGCTACGCATACCACTATTGCATTAAAAGAACAGTCTGCTGAAAAAAATCTTTGTCAGCATGGTTAGGAGTTCTCATTAGCTGTCCGATTTTTCTCAAACTTTTTTTTTCTTTATTCTGTTCATATGATTTTTCTGCTCCTGTTGAAGACATAATATTTTGAGGTAGACTCTTCTTTTAACAATGCAAAAATCAACTTGTTGGCTTCACTCATATTTGCAATTTGTTTTTTAAAGTTACGAGGAAAAAAAACTGGGCGAGAACATTATTTATTAAGTATCTTGTTTGGTGTTGCTTTATTGGCAAGGAAGATTTCTTAATATTCATTTGTTTGGTATTTTGTTCGGTTTAATTG
>BQKZ01007948.1:0-16974 GCA_036244855.1 Temnopleurus reevesii | reverse complement strand
GCCACATTTGTTTGGTTATGTGAGTGACATATGGACCGAGAATGCTGGTTGGATTCCCTTACCTTTTCAAGTAGTTAGTCACGTGTAAATTATTAAGAGACATATCTTACTTTGTGTAATTTTATTTCTTATGCAGGGAGCAAAAAGTGGAGAGATGACTGCACAGCAGATTGAAAATTTACCGATTGATATCAGCTCCAGTAAATTACTCGGTAAGATAGCAGTCCCATATGTGTATATTCATGTACGGTACTGTATGGTATTATATAAGGGGTGTTATGTTGTTCAAAATCAACTCCAACTTATCCAATTGTAACGCGCATTTCCATTGGCGCACGGTATGCACATTTAATAAGATGCACATGAAACAATGATTTTGAAAGGCGCGTTCCGATCAACTGCAACTTGCGATTAATTGCAACTTTTGAACAACACCCCCGGCCCCCGGCCCCCCTATATAAAGACTAACTTCTAATCTAATGATGAACAGAACTTTACACTAGCTCTGGCAACATCACCCATTTATTCATCAGTTCATTTACTCATGCAACAATTCATTCAAACCAAGAGTTTAACAATGGGATTAAAGAGGAAAGTAAATAGATTAGTCCATCTTTTTCATTTCACTTTCAATTCAAACCCCTCATCATCTTTCTTTGAACTGAAGTTTGTCAAAGCAAACTAAATTAAATTAAAGGTTTTTTTTCCAGGAAACTTACATTCTTTTCAGTGATGTGACACAATTGGGAATGCATTTGATTTCTTAAATTGGAATTGTAAAACCTTTTTAGGGGTTAATGCCATTGCAATCCTGAATTCGAACTTGGAAGAATGTGCAAATCATTTTTTTTTTTAAGTGAAACATTATATTTAAGCCAAGATCTAATTTTATCAAGATCAACAAGCTACAATATCTTTACCCTTGAAATAGATACCTTTCAAAATTCATAACAAAGTCAAGGGGGGGGGGGTCTATTCTGATCAATTGCAGAATATTTACCATTTTAATAAGGAGGCACAGTGATCATAGTGGGACATGTGGGGTTATTCTGCAATCAAGTTCTTTATTCTTGTTCAGATTTTGTAATTTAGATTTAGTGTTCAAAATAACTTCAATTTTCAAGTCTATCTACTCCTTTGACTAGAGTCGTATTCAATAGGCTGTAAATTATGGTTGGCAGCATGGTCATAAAAAATATTTCATTTCAAATAACTGTGAATTTAGTGATGAACCATTTTTCACCTACTTCATTTTTTGTTTCCATCTGTTCTACCCCTTTGAACAGACTGGTTGATAGACCGCAGACATGTGAATCTAAAATGGCAGTCTGCAGCTCTGGTGATTCGTGAGAAGATCAATCATGCCATTCAGGATATGCCGGAAGTGGAAGAAATAAAGAAGCTTTTAGCTGGGACATGTAAGTTTAAAGCTACTGCTGGACTCTGATATGGAATGCAAAACAGACCTCAATGTACCACTAATAAACAAAAAGGACTTGGAAGAGTAAATTGAAAATTTCTGCAAAATTAGATAACACAATCTATCCAGGAGCTATAAATTAATATAGCTTCAGTTATACCTCTGATGGGGATCTGTGACTTTGGCAGATAATATTGATTATTGGCAGATTATTGATAAAAACTTCACCTTCACTTTTTATGTCATAGGGTTGATATCAAATTGAAATACGAATGAGGAATGTGCATGACATTTTCAGATCCTGTCAAAGTTGCGAACTCCATGAGTCCGATGAGATGAGAGATGATATAACTGTAACTTTGACATTTCAAATGGATTATCAGGTTTTTCTCATATGTTCACAATTTATCTTCTCATCTTCTTCATATATTGACAACACACTATGTCGCAGTCAGATTCCCCTTTATTTGATATAATGGTTTCATTTATAAGTATTTCAAGTTTATTGAACTTTATAATGATTTTTTTTTTAAACTGGAATACTATAGATCAACATGTTCTCTGCACACAATATTTGTATTATTGAGTTAAGTTTTCCTTTAAAATTTGGCATCCATCTGTTGTATACCAGTCACACAAACTTTATCAAATGACAGACCTGCTCTTGGCAAACATTCCAGAAATTGTTTCCCAGTATAGAATTAATTGAGTGATGTTTATCACTGAATGCTGATTGTGAATGCAGTTATTATTATATTACATTTTATTCCCATTCAGACATAAACTACTTTCACTGTTTGAGGATCATTGAACTACTAAAGGTTTCAGAAGAGAGCAGCAAGAATATCTTTGGATATTATTCATCTCAGCGCATGAAGGTTAGAGTTTGCTTTTATCAAATCTATCATACATATCTACTTCCTATAATTTCTTGTATCTAAGGGGGTGTTGTTCAAAAGTTGCAATTGATCCCAAGTTGCAGTTGATCGGAATACGCCAATCAAAAGCATTGTATCATGCACATCTTGTTAAATGCGTGCACCATGTATGTTAAAATTTGCCAAGTTGCAGTTGATTTGCAGTTGATTTTGAGCAACACCCCATTAGACTGTTTATGGTTAAATCCTGCACAGGGTAAATTATTCCTAAATTGTTAATGACTATGGATTTAGAGCAGCCATTGACTCTTTCTTTTGTATTGCCAACAGTGTTTCATCCCTTCTTGTAATGTTTGATTTATTCTGAAAAAGGATAAAGTGACCTTATCACCCATGAGAGTGTGCTTGTTAGTAGATTGTCTTACTTTCTTGCTGCCATTTGCGGTTCATAGAATGGTGAAGGCAGAAATTTTCTATTAGATAAGATGCTGTGCCAGATATTTTTTTATCGACAGAAACACATAACTAGATCAAAATTGGTTAACATTACACAAAATAAATGTATTGCAAGCCCAGAACAGCGAATCCACAGATTTGTCACTATTCGCATACCCCTTCTTGAGGAATTTGTGGATTGATGATTACATGATTTTCTTTGCAATTCCATTATTTCCTTATATTCATTATATGTCACTTATCTTTATTGTGTGAATGGTTAACACAGTCCTTGTACTTTTCTTCTTACACAATTTTCAGGATTGGCAAGAGGTGGTGAAACTTTATGAGAAAGACAATACATATCTTGCTGAAGCGGCTCATATGTTAACTAGGAATGTAGGATTTGAAGTTCCATCTCTCAAGAAACAAATTGCAAAGTGCCAACAGCTTCAAGCAGTAAGTAGTACCAAGTGATATTATATTATGTCCATTGACAATGCATCTACCTTACATTCCTCAACCTAATTCTCACTAAATCATCCAAAACTGCCACACTGATGAAAGAGTCTATATTTTACAATGATATTTTTAAGTCAACAAACCAATGTTAATTTTCCTCTATTTTAAGATTAGAATTAGATTTTGGAAGTTTTTGNATGCCAAGTGCGCCGTGAATGGCTGCCGGGCTAAAGCCAGGGTAATAATAATGTAAAGCGCCTTGAGCACTCCGCAGAGTGGATACGTGCGCTATATAAATTGCATCTATTATTATTATCTACCTTACATTCCTCAACCTAATTCTCATTAAATCCAAAACTGTCACACTGATGAAAGAGTCTATATTTTACAATGATATTTTCAAGTCAACAAACCAATGTTAATTTTCCTCTATTTTAAAATTAGAATTGATTTTTTTGAAGTTTTTGTATACACCTGATCTTAGAGGGTATGCTTTCGAAAACATATCTATTGCTGCTATTAAAGCTGTTCACAAATCTAAGACAAGACTTCAAACTAGATTGCATGAATAGAGGGTAACTGATGGGTTAAGGTAGAATGAATGATGGTACCATCACCTGGGTGGAATGCAGCACAACATTCAAATATTTGTTATTGCTGAGTGAAGTCAATGCTATGTCTAGGAATCAACTCCATATTCTTCTGATTAGTAGAGGAATGTCTGCAGTGTTGCTAGAACACTTTCACTGAACAAAGCTTTGAAGGGGCAAGCTATTTATTTAGGACAGTAACTTGCCCCTTGAAGCTTGCAATTATTAAATGTATCGCGGGTAAAAGAAAAGCAATTTGTTTACGACTTTGAGTACATATAGAATTAAGCCAGAATATCTTAATACAAAGTGATTTCGATTACTAGTGAAGCGGTTGGGATCAAAGTAATGATTTTTCATGATCATAGCATGGAACCTATATCGGAGTAAGGCTCCGTGCATGTTTTTTTTTTAATGCCTGAGCATTATTTGTGTGCACGACCCTATTCCTTACCCTTGTGATCTAGTATTCATGCAAGACATCTCTTGATCTATTATGAGAAACATTCATTTTTTTAAAAATTAAGTAGTGGAAAGACAAAACACCTTTGTGATGTTGTGGTATGCTTAGGGAAGTAGGTTTTGTTTAGAGTACCAGCTAACAAATTGTTATTTCTGGCCTCAGATAACCTTAAAACACCAAACCACAATGATTCCACAGTTGATACCAATATCATAACATATGTTTGTGTTTGTTACCTAATTATAATTGAAGGAATGTTGCAAGAAGGAGAAGGATTATACAGAGAGTGCCAGTCAAGCAAGAGAAGAATACAAACATTCATGCAAGCAACTTGGTATAAAGGTACAGCTTTTGATCTCTATTTTGTTAATACAGTGCACAGTGCAAGTCTTTGTTATCACAAAGAAAATAAGCTCTGAACAATAGATAGATCAGTGATCCCATTGGGTACCCATTGCCCTGATTTAGCGAAGTTTTCTGACTGGCACTATATTATACTGTATTATATTATTGTGCATATGTGTCAAAATAAGGATGCAGGTTCAATTTAAATATGGAGATTTTGATTTCAGTCAACTGTGATGAGTGGCACACTCGCTACATGTCAAAACATCCACTGCTTTCGTTTGTTAACTCTTCAAACCAATTTGATTCTGATCGACTCACTAAAGAGGATGTCAGATGAAATCACAATAGCGCATG
The DNA here is from genome assembly GCA_036244855.1 of Temnopleurus reevesii. NCBI lineage: Eukaryota > Metazoa > Echinodermata > Echinoidea > Temnopleuroida > Temnopleuridae > Temnopleurus > Temnopleurus reevesii. Next base: position 12,024 of record BQKZ01007948.1, on the reverse strand, counting down.
AAATATCACATATACAAAAGTAGTGGGCCTGTCACAGTTGAGTGAGCAAATGTGATAACTTAGAAATGAACTTGACATATTTGGAAAGTGGTAGAGGTGCTCTTCACAGGGGAATCATAGTTTTGATGTAACAATGAGCTATTGTGCAAAACTAGTATATACTACTTCTGGTTGACTGGCCCTTCCTCACAGTTGACAGAACTAAAATAAAAAACTGCTTAATGTTTGATACCCACTCCAGCATATCTTTTCTCATACTCAAATGATATGTCCCCATTATGTTTTTTTGAAAAAAAGAACATTTAGTTTTATTTCATGTTAATTTCTTTTTCATTTTTAGTATTATATAATTACTATTTTAAAAAATATGTTTTAGTATCCTAGTGACCAAAATATCCATCCAGCATCGCAAATAATATTTGTATAACTTTTTAATCTGTTGTTTTACCTATGATTTCCAGGGAGTAAAGATCAGATCAGAGTTGCTAGGTCTGGTTTCAGAGCTACCTCAGACATACATTTCCATTGAAGACCAGACTAAGAGATTGACTGATGTGGTAGAGTTTTATCAAGCCTTTGTCCAGTTTCTCATTGAAAGGTTAGAATAAAAGATACAGTTATAGACCACAACCCTTTCTAATTATCTTTGAATTTACATACATAGTGTGTGTGTGATTGTCATTCAAACTTGTTTCAAACAACGCTATTTAAAACAAACCAAAACATGTAGCATAGCGCATATATATTGCCAATGTCATCTTCATATGTGTATACAGAGTTAATTTTGTTTTCTATGCTTTGAACTAATCAAAGAATACCGGTAAAGTAACTTTGTATCAAGCACTTTTTAAAATTAGCAAACTATTGCTCTGAAATTCAGTAAGAAATGTGGGTCTCCTGAGGAATTCTACAGGAAAAACTTTTGTCCACTCAAAAGACATCCACAATTTCTAATGTGTGGAAGTCCTCGCCATGACTTTGTGAAAGCTTTCTTCCTATGAAAAGCAGTTTATTTGATTTCATTCTCATATTTTGTGCAAATCTTTATTGCAGTGATGAGGATAGTGCTGTTGATGTTTGTCCTATGTTGAAGTACCTGACACAGCATGGCAACACCACTGTGTATCAATGGAGGACAGGAGAAGTACCAGACACCGTGGAGGAGGTCAAACTTAGTTTCTTAGAAGAAGATGAGGAGACAAAAGAAGATGAGGTGAGTGGAATATTTGATGAAACAAGGCTTGATTATGACCAACTTTGTATATTGATGGGGGTCAATAGAAGGACAGAGGAGGAGGAGCAAGAGTGAAATCTTCCAAGATGGAGAATACAAAGTCAAAATTAACATAATTCTTGCCTTATCCCAACATGGATGAGCACTGATTGACACTTCTTTACCGAGATGCTATGAACAAATTCAGAGAACCACTTGGGTAGGAATCAAAGCCATGACTCCCTGATGACTAGATAGGCATCTTATCACGAGGCCATCAAGAAACTCAATGGTTTTAGAGGGTTTGATTAGTATAATAGCAGCAGATACTGCGTAAATTAATTGAATGATCTTTTTTTGTGTGGGGTAGATACTATACATGTACCTAGTAATTGCATTCTCAATATGTTGCTTTGTTATTAGCTAAATGATTTTTAAAGAAAACAATTTGTTTGAAATGTCTGTGTTCATGCAGACCGATATTGATTTCATAATGACTATGTATTCTAATCAAATTATCTCAATTCCAGATCGATTTCAGTGGTATTGAGCTGGACACTGGCGGGATCGATTTTGGTGACTTAGGAATCTCAGTAGAAAATGAAGGAGCTGAAACTATTAACTTTGATATTGAGGTGAGTATCATATGGTCTTTGCTGTCTACAATGTTCTGATTAAAAAAATGTGTACACATTTCAATACCGATAGTTTTGAAGAAAACTAGAGCTTGTTTGATGTAGTAAACATTTAAAAAGGGGTTCGGCTGCACCATGTATAAAGTGTAGGTTTATCTTTTATGAAATAGTCCTCAAAAGGACTGAGCAAAAGGTTGAAAAAGATTTTTTTTTTAAACATGGCATTCCAAGGAGATTTAACTAATCATCTTCAGGTGAAGAAATCATGAGTTGTGAGAGAACCTTAAGTTAGGTTCACTCACCGTTCGTGACTGCTCCAATTATTTTATTTAAAAGTTGATCTCTTGTTGAAGGAGGTTGTGTTTCAATAACTCAAAAATCTCTTTAGCGTCGACTTTGAAATTACTCATATTGTTTGTTAGCGTAGAGTTTCTAATTCATAATATATAAGTGTTGCATTTTTATTAGTTCATGATACATTCCACCTACCAAGTGGAGTCTTTGTGCATGTGTCTTGTGAAGCTCAAGGCTCAAGGCATACACACCGACTCAACAAAAGGGCCGGTCATCCGATGTGTAAATGAAAGATCTATTACATGCAACAAAAACGAAACAATTTCCATACTAAATAACATAAAGATGGATGCACCCTATTTAAGAAGTGGTATGAAAAAAATTTATGATATACCCCCTGATAAAGTTTAAATTGGTATGAATGTTTTCCCTCCTCCAACTTGATTGTAGGTTGATGATAGTGCAGCAGATATAGGAGAGAAAGGTGTAGCTCGTGGTACTGATGCTCTCTGTCTCTTTGACCACATACCAACCAGAAACCAGTTCATCAATGAAATCCTTGAGGTAAGAATGAAAATTTCATTAATTTTGAATAATCAAAAATGACTCACATTATGAAGTAAATTTCTGATGAGGGGAGACTATAAAGTGATCCTAAGGACATCAAATTAATTTGTCATCTGTCACAACTTTAATTAGTGTTATTTGATGTCACATGTGAGGTCAAATGTCATTTTGAAGCCAATGTTAGTGATTTGGCTCAAACGCAAACAGGGGTGCTTCCATGTTTAAGTCAAGGTCAGTATAGGTCAAATGTTCGTCTCTTTTCAACTTTTTTCTTCTTATACCAAGAATTTTGCATTAGTTGTTTGCATTGGAATAGTGAAATTGAGTTTATAGAGATGCTTGCATGTATACATCTTCATACTTTGATCACACTGAAAATCAATTTGAACAAAAGTAATCATGAAAAGGTCAAAGGTCAAAGGTCATGAGCAATATAGATTTTTTAATTTCTAAGCCTTATTGTTTACAGAAAACATTGCAAGCCATAGAAAAATAGAATTTTGAACCAGAGGTTCTTCCCTTTTAAAGTGACAATTTTAAGTATTTTGTGATTGGGATAAAGATACTTACCATTTTTGTTTAGTTCTGAAGAATAGAAAGCCGCATACTTACATGTTATATTCAATTTATCGTATGTCTGATTCAATATGATTAATTTTTTTAAACAGCTGCAAGCGTTCCTGGGACAGCGAAAGGCCGAGATGCAGGGAGATGCCGACGTCCTTTCTGTTAATCAGTTCCAAACAGCACCAACTTTAGTCCAGACAAAAACAGTCCATGACGTCACCACCATGTTATCTCAAGTTGATAGTATCTATAACAGACTTACAGAAACAAGGATGCAGCATCTTTTTCTTCTCATAGGATCACCAAAGTATGTAGATTATGTTCACTTCAAAGGAAATTCAGTATTAAAATGATATGATCAAAATTAGCGTATTATTTTAGCAATCACAGTTCTGGGATTTACAAGTTGATTTCAATTTGGCTTGGTGTAAAATTAATATGTGCGTGCAACAAATGCCTCTTAATTTGCAGGGGAAAAAATTTGTAGGGAAAAAAATCAATAAATTGCTATGAAAAGAGCCTTTTAGTTGCAAAGATACAATGTGATACCTCTTCAGGGGAGAGGTTAAACTTGTACTTTTTTCTTTTACATTGAACTCTTATGCAATTAGAATGCCTATGACGAAAGACTGCTTGCCCAAGTTCCTTATTGATTTTGTATATCCTATGTTTTAGGTTATATTTCCATTCAGATGTAAAATAAAATTAATGTCGAATCTCATGTTTAACCTTGTGGTCAAGAAATTTGTGAATATGAATTGAAAAAAAATGTCAGTCTCAGTCTGTTTATATTTTAGTTTGCCTCTGTAACAGTGGCTACTTGCCTTTATGAGCAACTGACTTTAATAAACTCTTGCCTGCACACTGCATAGCATTTTCACTTGCATGTGTAAGCTGTCAATTGGGTTTCTAGAGCTCTGCTGTCTTTTGTATACATCCAATCTAACATCTAAGAATGAAAGCCTTGTTGTATTTCATCTTTTAGGTATGTAGACCGATTGACTGAATCACTTAAGCAAAAGCTTTACCTTGAAGAGAAGATGCTAGCCTCAAGAGAAGCTGTGAAGCAGAAAAGATTAGAGAATCTTGAAGATGAGAAGAAACTGGAGCCAAGTGTAGATGCCTTGGTCATACGAACAAGAGAGCTTCAGATACAGGTATTTGCATTTTGATCACTTTATGTAATGACAAAGATAAAAGAAAAAACTAGGGTAACTTATGACATTTAGGAAATATTCTCAATATACTCATACAAAGGAAGCGTTTTCAAGGGTTGATATTGGAGTGACAAATACTGATTATAACAAAGATGTCATACCATGTAGATAGTTATTTAGGTTTTTCAAATATTGTATTGTATGTGGGATCTGTGAAGCAGAAAAGATTAGAGAATCTTGAAGATGAGAAGAAACTGGAGCCAAGAGTAGATGCCTTAGTCACACGAACAAGAGAGCTATAGAGACAGGTATTTACATTATCCATCTGTTAATGAAAGTGACAAGCGTAAAACTTAGGGTAACAAAGGACAATTATGATACATTTTTATGCCTCCACCACCGTAAGGTGGTGCCGGAGGCATTATGTTTTCGAGTTGTCCGTCTGTGTGTCCATGCATTTGTTCGTCCGAAAAGTGTTACTGCGATTACTATAAGAACTGCTGGATGGATTTTGACCAAACTTGGCTCAAGTATGTATAAGCATGTGAGGATAAACTGATTAGATTTGGGGTTCAGGCCTCAGGGGGTCAAAGATCAAAGGTCACAGGGCCAAAAAACGTGTAAAAATTCACCCAAAATAGCTTGTTACCATGATATCTTCAGAATAAGTGCACCAATTTCTCCCAAACCTAGCTCAATAATGTATGAGCATGATAGGATGAACTGATTAGATTTTATGTTTAGTTTGTCAAAGGTCAAAGGTCACAGGGCAAGACAATTTGTAAAAAATCCCCCAAAATAGCTTGTTACCGCGATACCTTCAAAATAAGTGATCCAATATCTGCTAAACCTAGCTCAATAATATATAAGCATGGGACGATGAAATTATTAGATTTTGGGTTCAGTGGATCAAATGTCAAAGGACCAAATACGTGCAAAAAAAATCACCCGGAAAAGCTCGTTATTGCTATAATTTCAGAAAAATTTAGCCAATTTCTTTCAAACGTAACTCAATTATGTATTAGCATGAGGAAAACCTGATGAGATTTGGGGTTCATGGGGTCAAAGGTCACAGTGCCCAAAATTAGTGAAATCACCCAAAATGTTTCTGATTTATAATGGCATGGAACAAGCAAAAATATCTTTCTGATCGCGTGATGGTTGAGGCATAAATTTTGACTGCGTGCAGTCGTGGCTTCACCTAGTTTACTAATATCTCCATAACAAGGAAGAATTTTGAAGTGTAGGTGTGGGGATGACTAGTACTTATAATGAGGATGTTACCATGTGGATAATTTTCCATGGTCTTTGAAAAATATTTTATAGCACTTGGGATAATCAATTTTTAGATGAGATTAATTCAGTCATTTGCACATTCCTTGTATCCATATAACAACATTATATATTATTTTGAGAGACAGAACTTAATTATGTTGTTTATGTACTATCCACAGTCAGCCCTTGTCAAAATCATCTCATCCATTGGTTTTGTAAACTAGAAATGTTTGCCAGACACTTTTCGTTATTTTACGTTAAGTGTTACCACAACTGAACAACAATCTATGGTCCCATTTTAATTTTTTTTCTCAAACGAGATGAAATATTGATGGTATTTTTAATTATTATCTCTGTTCATCGATTATTAAGCATTTTCCCTGTTAAAAAGGTAAAAATAAAATACAGTTCTTGCCCATTTCAACTTACAAATGATAATTATATCGGGCACCAAATAAACCATTATCTACATACATATGAAATTAATGTTTTTTCCTTCTCTTTTTATTTTTCAGATTGAAGCAGACATTTCCAAGAGGTATAAGAACAGACCTGTCAACCTAATGGGAGCTATCAACACAATATGACGGCATCGTTGAGTTTTTCTGATCTAATACATTCTATTTTCAGTCATATCATCTCATATTTAAATGTACATGCCACATATGTGTCAAAGGCAGCTTGACCCAACATTCTGCTCAAGTTTGATTGGATTAGGAATGAATATGAGAACTTGAACCAGTAGATTAAAATAAATTCTCTTTTTGTGCTCCATGGTTGTTCTGGGAGATAAATTACGTCCTTTAAAGGCGGGGCGACATGATGTTCAGGGCGTGGCTAACTGGCCGCTGCCATTTTGATTACGAAGATTGGCGAACAGAAAAATCACGGCACTTTTAATCTGGAATAGCGAGCAGGCAAGTTAGATTTCGCTAGCTCGCATCTCATCAATCGCATTCATATGCGTTTCGCACATTTTTAGAATAATCGAAGCTGAAGAGGGGCGGAATCAAAGTTATATGCGCAGACAACATGGATCGGAAATTCGTACAAAGTTTCCCGAGTGTCTGAGCTTGGCAAGGTGCGTAAGCAAGGAAATGTTCAAATATCATTGTTTTCAATACGCAACACGCCGTCCGTGCGCGCTCGCAACCAGAAGTCCTGTCGATCATGACGGACTGACTTTAACTGATGACTCTTCTCATGGAGCATTGCCCATAGTTAAATCTTTTTGGATGACACAAAACACTTGTGATAGTTCTGAACTTCGGTGCTAATTGTGCAGTACAGTAAATATAAAAACCACTTTAATTGAATTGAGCACTTTTTCCTACACCTCTGATCAATCAAGAAAAGATTCTGTAAAAGATTCTGAGGTCGAACTCAGATAAAACTCAAAGCTTGATGTGTACTGTTGCTTATATTCATAAAAAACATATACCGCATTGTATTTAAAGGTGGAAGCAGAAATCGTACCAAGCTTAATGGTTCTCTAACAATAGAGCTTGTCAACCGACAGCTATGAGAGTTCAATTTAGTGTCTGGGGTTGTGTGTCATAAAACTGTAGATTTATGCACGACTTTACAAACAACCGGTTACCCTTTCTCAGGTTTCGATTCAGTGACAGGGAATGTCATTCAGTGCCAGAAAGGTCACCAGTCGTTCGCAGAGTCGTGTGTAGCTCTACACACGACATCATGAAACACCCTGGTCATTGATGGTTACTGGAAGAGTTTTGTATGGTGTTCTGTGGTTATTGTGGGTAGGACGGCCAGAAATAAAGGTTTAAACATGCTCAAATTTTCTCTTTAATCGTCCTCAACCTTTTATAATGGTCTCTGATAAGGTCTGCAGAACGATGCTTGTACTTCAGGACTTTCCCAAGGTGGGTTTTGTTCTGTATAAGTCATATTTATTATTACCCTATTGTCTCAGCAGCATAAGGATAATATTTTGAATTGTAGTGTCGTAAAGACACCTTGACTTGATGATCATCAAACCACATCAGCACTGTCCTTTTATCATTAGATTGTTATATTTTCACTAAATAACTCTAGATGCAAGAAAGGTCTTTGAATAGAATGTGAGGTTTGAAATTATGTCTTCCACTAGAATTGTAGGCTGGTATCCAGAAATAGGACAACAAAAGATTTCATTGGCTGATGATTGGGAATAATTGATATTAATAATATTAATATTATTTTAATTCATGAGCCCATTACATTTATCGTTTTGCTAATTACATGATATAAGGGTGTGTTACAAGTTCCATTCTCAGATCATAGGAAGTAATACTACGATCAAATATATGTTACGTGTTCAATACATTGAAATTCAGTAAGACAACATTCTACAATCTGCTTCTTTGGTCTCTGTATGCTTTTTGCCCTTCATATTGATCTTGTTTCATTTTCATGGTAACATTGTAACATTAAAACATGTCACATACTGTAAACATTATAAAAAAAGTGCAATATTTTTGTTCCCATTGTGATGAAAGTTGCTTTTTTATGATACATGAGAATATATTTCAAACATTGTAACTGTTACTATGGCGCATGAACCTTTTAGTTTCTCGTGTAGAACCTCTTTATGTTAATCTTTTTTTCCCCAATTTGCTACAAATGTATTACAAGATAACCTCTGAATGCTGTAAAATAATTGTTTCCAATGAGGGCATTAATGCAAGTGTTGCCAGGGCCAAAAAAAAATTTACTTTCTCACATGAACCATGGATATATCAGCTCAAGCTGATATATCCATGCATGAACTTTTCCACTAAAGTCATTGTCAGTCCATCCTGTGTACCGTACATTTATTGAATTAATTTTCGGGTGTATTGTATTGCATCAAAACAGCATGTGTGGATGTGATAAATTTGGTTTCAAGAGTTGCATGATACTTGAAAGAAAAAATTCATGTAATTATCGAAATGCAAATAGTGTCTGTTTCTTTGCAAATATGTTACTCAAACCATCAATGGAGGAGTTTAAATTTATGAGTTTTTGTTTTCTCTGATATTCTTTCAATATAATTTGAAATGGTTGTATTGCAAGCACTTCTTGAGTCTGAAAGAGGCATCCAGATTTTTATTTGGAAACTGGAATAAATAAGCATACAGTATTCTAAAGAAAAGTCTCTGAAATTTGTTTCCTTTTCCTTGTGTAAAATAGTGTTAAAAATCTTAGCCCAATTTCTGAAAAATGTGTTATCCATTGTTACCAACAATATGTCAATTGTCATAAAATGTAAAATTTATGATGCGCCATTGGTTAATATTTGCGTGGTGTCTGCAATGCTTGCGTAGGGTTGAAATAAGAGCTCTGCGCATCTACCTGTGAGAAATGCTTATTGCGTGCAATTAGCGTTTGTTACGACAAATAATATTGTTTTTTTAACAAAAATAAAAGGGAAAACAACCCCTTGAATTATTATGCTTTAACGAAATGAATAAAAATCAGGTGAACAAACTGAAAATTGGAGCAAAATTTAAAAAACACGTTAAAAAATTATAATTTTTCAAAGTCACAAAGATATGACGATCCCTATCGCTCAAGGGGATCCTTGCGATGGGCAAATTCAACGGAAACTGTGACGTCATGTCGGACATCTCCTCATTCACTCTGTATACAAAATTTAACTTTTTTTTCTTTTTATGGAAAAGTCAACAAAATGCTGATTTTCGGTTGGGGTATAGCATTTCTGTATTGATTCGGTATACAGTTTTAGAAGAATCATGTTGCAACCTTCTCTATATTTTATATTAATCCATTAAAAAAAATTTATGTACAAAGTGAATGAGTAGTTGTCCAACATGACGTCACAGATTCAGTCTATGTTGCCATGCGCACGGATCCCCATGAGCGGCAGTGATCGTCAAATCTCAGTAAATTTTAGAAATTCATAACTTTTGAACGGGTTGTACGATTTCGCTCAAATCTTCAGTTTGCTCATCTGATTTTTCTTCATTCAAAGATAGCATGATAATTCTAGAGGTTGGTTCCCCTTTCACACAGAAGATAACACAGTTTTCATAATTTGAGCCCTTTTATTTAATCAGGCCTTTCTCTCCGTTGAGGAAGAGGAATTATGATGCAGTCATTATATAAACTGAACATGGTATGATGTTAACTTGTAAGAATTATCCTAATGCATCTCTACTGCTATATAAATCCATAACAGCACATACAAATCAGAATGTACTTAAATTCTATGATCTCTTACATTTCATACAAGCTCAGGTTCATTTCAACGGATAGAATCATATTGATAGTGTTACTGTATATGAACTTTGCTTGTTTCACTTTCAGTTTTGCCATGTTTTTACAATATAATGGAACAAAAGCATCCAAACTTATATTACACACAAATACACAAAAACACCCATTATTGGATTGGATAGGTTTTATTTTCATAACCCATTTTAAATCCATTAACAAAAACATACAAATGAAATATGTACTTAAATTCTATGATCTCTTTTAGTTCACACATAATCATAACATATACCGGTTTGTATTACCACATTTTTATTTCCATGGTATTACTTAGACGTGTAGCTACTATTGTGCACAAAAATGTTGTACGGCCATAATTTTCTTCTATGTAGTGCAGATATTATGCTTAAACTTAATTGAAGAACATGTTTTAATAAATCAGAAGTATATACTAATCAGGGAATATCTTAAGAAGGGCATAATCGATCATGAAAATTTTAGAGTATTGATAAAAACAGAAAACGTGTTTTCACTTCAACCTGCTGATCAAAACAAGGAATACTTTTATTGCCAGAATTTCAGTTAAAATAAAATATATGCTAACTTTATACAATTATATTCAGGCCATATGTCCTGTTTAAACCTTTTTTGTGTGAAAGAACTTACAAATTTATGGACAGAACGGTAATAAAAACACAGAGTTTTTTTAAATTGATAGCTTGCATTAGATGTATGATATTATTTACTGTTTTTTTTTTATCTCTATAAGAACACATAGCAGAAGGTATTTCATAGTTTTATTTAAATATTTCAATGCATACATGAAGTGCTTGTATGATAGATGGAAACTTTTAAATTATTAAAAAAAATCAGATAGATATAGAGACTGAGATGAAGTGTTTCTGAGCAGAAGAAAATCAACGCATTTTTTTGTGTATCAAACTGGTGCGACACTTTGAATATGGACTAATTGCACTTGACTCACTAGAAATGAGAGCCTGGAGTGTTCACCTTTTGTCTAGTGGCAGTCATGTTGGGGCAGAAGTAAATCCACATTTTATCATATTCATTGGGTGTTCATTTTTACTGTTCTCATTATTTTTCCCCATTTTTAACAAATATCTGACTGTTAAAAAAGATTAGAAATACCCCTAATGTCTAGCAAATGGCTTATTTACTTTGTAAAAAGGTAATTTAGATGGGCGTTATACATAATTGTTTGAACTGATCATGACATATTGAGATTTTTGCTAAAGAAGTTTGATTAAACTGCTTTCGTGGTAAAGTAATGTTATTTCCATGGTAAGGAACAAAATTTATGGCATATATGTGCGTGGGAATGAAATATTGTATTAAAGTGAACTTGACAATCTTTCCACCCTTCCCCTCCAAAAAAAAATACATTGAGCATAATTGAATTGCCAGTACAATGCTACCACAAAATAGCAAAACTAAAAAATGAAAGTAAACAAATTCACACAAGTTTATATCTACAAAAATTCATATCAAAGTTTCTTCATACTAAAAATATATAGCTGTGTTGATATTTACAAGATATCTACAAGATTCCAACCTAGTCAGGTGAGCCAGTCACTGCAATGATATGATGCTCTTTACTGGTTTACTAGGACAACAACCTTTAATCAAACAACACAATAACCATCTACATCATGACAAAATGTGCTTCAAAATTTAAAGGCAACATTAATTAAGCTCTGATTATATCCTTTTACAACTAATCATAAAGGTTGAAGTAAATGAACAACTTGAATTTGACATTTCTATAGTGATCGCCTATCTTCATCATGCTGCAAAAATAGATCGGTATCTCTATTGTGTCTGAACAATATCCATGATCATGAAAATGGGACACATCTAGAATCAGTAAAACTGTTCACACTATTTGAATCAAGTATTGTTGCTCAAGCGGAGAGTTAATTGATTCATGTATAAACCTCTGTTGAGAAGAGTAATACCAATTGAAGTTTTCTGAACCAACTAATTAAAAATAAAGCAACTAATTTTCAGTTGACAATGATTGAGAAACCAACCCATTTGTTAAATCAAGTGATGTACATTGTATGATACCAACATTGAG
>BQKZ01007946.1:0-26650 GCA_036244855.1 Temnopleurus reevesii | reverse complement strand
GATGGTGATGGTGATGGTGATGATGATGATGATGATGCTGGTGATGATGATGATGGTGATGATGATGATGATGATGATGATGATGATGATGATGATAATGACGGGATTATGTTAACGATAGTGTTGATGATGAAGAGGATGATGATAGTGATGATGCAAGCGAGATGATGATTATATTGATGTTAATCAATGATGTCATCATGTTGATGATGGTGATGATGAAGGTGATGATGATGGTGATAATTATGAAGGTGATGATGATGATGATGATGATGATGATGGTGATGGTGATAGAGGTGATGATGATGATGATGATGATGAAGGTGATGATGATGATAGTGATGGTGATAATGTTGATGTTTATGGATCTGATTATTTTTAAGAATATGTATTCATTTGTTTTCTTTCTCCTGCAGTAAATCCTGAGATGATTGTTGTGTTCATCGATGGCTACTTTGAAGAGCCATTAGAAGTGGTCAAGCTATTTGGACTGAAGGGGATACAACACACTCCCTTGGGCGTCAAAAATGCTAGAATATCACAACACTACAAGGCCAGTTTGACTGCAACATTCAATATGTTTCCTGTAAGTATAAATCAATTCAAATCAATTCAAATCAATTCAAGTCATTTCAAATAAACTCAAATAAAAATTAAATCAAATCAAAGTAAGTCAAGCTATTTGGTCTAAAGGGTATACAACACACTCCCTTGGGGGTCAAGAATGCCAGAATATCGCAACACTACAAAGCCAGCATGACTGCAACATTCAATATGTTTCCTGTAAGTATAAATCAATTCAAATCAAATCAAATCAAATCAAAGCAGGTTAAGAAGGTTAACAAGGGTATACAACACACTCCCTTGGGCATCAAGAATGCTGGAATATCACAGCACTACAAAGTCAGCCTGACTGCAACATTCAATATGTTTCCTGTAAGTAGAAATCAATTCAAATCAATTCAAATCAACTCAAATAAAAATCAAATCAAATCAAATCAAAGTAAGTCAAGCTATTTGGACTGAAGGGTATACAACACAACCAGCCTGACTGCAATGTTCAATATATTTCCTGTAAGTAGAAATCGATTTAAACAAATCATTTCAAAATCAAATCAATTCAAATCAATTCAAATCAAATCAAATCAAATCAAATCAAAGCATGTTAAGAAGGGTATACAACACACTCCCTTAGGGGTCAACAATGCCAGAGTATCACAACACTACAAAGCCATTGAATCAAATCAACATCAAATTAAATTTGGATTAGAAACAAATCATATAAAATCGAGCTTAATTTCTGAACGATTGCAAGTCATTCTGTTACTTGTGTTACTTGCTTTAGTTATGGTTCCCCTATGATCTCTGTATTTCCCCCACCTCTCCCCTTTATCTGTCATTTTCCCTTTTCCCCTCTTTCTTGTCTCAATCTATGTCTTTCTCCTCCTTCCTTCCGTCTCTCACTCTCCTTTCATTTTGTCTACTTCTCCCTCCCTTTCCATTCCTCCTCCCTTTCCTCCCCTTCTACATGTACTTTTCTCTACCCCTTGGCCCGTATTTTGATGTCAGGTTTAACTTTATACTCTAGTTTAAATCTGTGGTTTAAGTATGGGTAGCCCAAAGTGCCAAAACTTATTTAAACTGCATAATTCTTATGTTAACTGCTCTCTTTTCCCATGCTCTAATAATGTAGACAATTATTTAAGTTTTTATTCCAAGACAGTTTTAATACTATGAGTGCAAAATGAGCTGGTCAATTAAACACCGACTGTTATAGATTCAAGCCTCTTTCGGCTTCCCATACTTAAACCACAGATTTAAACTCTAATTTAAGTTAAATCTTACATCAGAATACAGGCCCTTGTCTCTATCTCCCCTCCCGCTCCTTCCCTCAACCTTCCCACCATCCTTCCTGCTTTCTCTTGTTGTTCCTACTACTCCATTCCTTTCCATCCCTCTCCTCCTTTCCATCTTTTCCCTCTCCTTCCTCTCCTCCTCTCTCCTCATTCTCCCCTTCCCCTTTCTACTTTTTTCCACCTCTCTGTCTTGTTCTGCCCTCTCTCTTCTTCCTCCATTCCTCCGTCCTTCCTGCTTTCTCTTCCTTTCCTTATTCCTACTACTCCCTTCCTTTCCATCCCTCTCCTCCTCCTCCATCCTCATTCTACCTCACCCCCTCTCTCCCCTTCCCCCTTTCTACATCACTCCACCCGTTCATCTCTATCTCCCCTCCCCCTTCTTCCCCTGCCCTGCCCTTCCCAACCATCCTTCCTTCCTTCTGTTCCTATTTCTTACTCCATCTTCAATCCCTTTTCTCATCCTATTTTTCTCCTTCCCTCTCTCTATCCCTTCCCAGTCATTGAACCTCCCTCTTCCTATTTATCTTTTGAAACAAAAAGTTTTGTCAAGACGATTTAGACGAGATTGAACATTTACATTAAACTTTAGTCTTTTACAACGTATTAAAGCCAAATGATATCTGAACATTATGCATATATTCATGCAACTCTATACAAAGATTTTCCATTAAATGTACTCGGCGTAAGATGTGAGGCAAGATTGATATGCAAATCACATAAGCCTTCAGGTGACATAAAAATTGCATACATAATTCTTGTATTTTCAATCTGTAGGTGTGTGTTGATATAATCTCTTTTAATGCATGAACATACGGTATCGTGGGTTTAGTGACACAAAGTCATAACTCCATTTCGGGAGAAAAATGAAGTTTTGATGTCAAAATGTTCAGAAAAATGTGACCTTGCTAATACACGTAATGGCATCAAACAGAAAAGTTGCATNAAAATGAATTTTTGATTTTGAAAAATGTGACCTTGCTAATACACATAATGGCATCAAACAGAAAAGTTGCATACAGAAGTTTTGTATTTTCAATCTATAGGTGTATGTTGACATAATTCCTTTTAATGCATGAACATATTGAGGGTTCAGTGACATATAGACTCAACTACATTTCAGGCAAAAATTAGTTTTTTTTTTATATCAAAACCTTTAGTGAATTGTGACCTTACAAATAAACATGATGTTGTCGAATGTTTTTCCATGGTAAAAAACAGATTATCCTTTTTTATTATATTTTCATACGATGAAGAAGTTGGATCAAACCTTTGAATGCATTTTCTCAAAACGGCAAAATTTTCAGATATGTCTTTGAGTCACTGACCCATCAATGTTGTTTTGGAGAAAAGTAACAATATAGAGAAAAGTACAGAGGAAAGTTGTTTTGCAATACTAATATCCTGAATAGATTCATGGAAATCTGAAGCACTTTCTTGTGAAATCTACCAGGGTAGAGAATTACATATGATGGATTGCTGGAGCGGTATAACTGACAGGAAAGATGTTTGTCTTGAATTAATTTCCATTATTTTCATGTTTTCTTGCTATAACAGCGGGCCCAATATGCTATCATCCTGGAGGAGGATTTAGATGTCTCTGAAGATTTCTTTAGGTAAGCTGACTCCACTTTAGGGTTTGCTAGTCTTTTTGAGGAGACTCTAAGCCGTCTATATCCCACGTGAAGGAGATCAACACCATTTGCATGTTAAAGAACCTGCTTTCCTGTTAAAAAATGAGTAGGGAATTTTTTTTTCCGGGAAAGTAGTTACCTTAATTATTTTTCAAACTCATTAATATATCAATTGAATGATTTTTGTGTTGTGTAGATAAATAATGGAAATAATTCTTGCCTTATTCCAACATGGATAAACACTGATTGACAGTGCTTTACCGTGGGTTCGATTCCTACCCGAGAATGTCTGTGATTTTTTTCACAGCTTCTCAGTAAAGCACTGTCAATCAGTGTTTATCCATGTTGGGATAAGGCAAGAATTATTTCAATCATTAATATATATCCTAACTATAAGCTTGACACTTATATGACACATTGTGTTGATAGCGCCGTTTACCCTAACCAGTCAATCCACGTAGTGTTTGGGTTGCAAGGGAGATGGAGAGATTGAAGGAATATTGATAAGCAGATAAGGAGAGTGAGAGAGATAGAGATGGCCAACGGGGAGGGAGAGTAGTCTCCAGGTAGAGACTTTTGGGTTTGGTTTTTCGGCAATGTGCATAGTGCATAATCGAGAGTCTACATTTTGAGACTACTTCACTATATTATGAAGCTCTTGGCTAGATGAAAATACAATGCAGTCTGTAATTTTATACTCTATATCATGCACTGTGTGGAACACCGAATGGCCATGGTCTGTGCCTGCAGACTAGAGGGATTGGAGGGCATGAGGATTAGTCCAGTTGAGGACTGAGTGGTTTGATAGCACCCACCTCTGCATATTCACTTACACTGTACACACAGGGACTGCACTACACTCAACCACAGAGTCCTTACATAACCCTCTAATATGTATGCCCCTCTGATCGCGCCTCCCCACTGAGAGGGGCATACATATTAGAGGGTTATGTAAGGACTCTGTGGTTGAGTGTAGTGCAGTCCTGTGTGTACAGTGTAAGTGAATATGCAGAGACGGGTGCTATCAAACCACTCAGTCCTCAACTGGACTACATGGGGATAAGAGAGAGAAGTAGTGTGGACAAGAGAGATGCACATGTATTAGCAGGAAGAAGACGGAGTGGTAGAGAGGAAGGGGAAAACGAAAGAGGGAACAATATGGAAGTGAATGGAATGGGGTAGGATGGGAGAAAGAAAGCAGGGAAATACATGTTGGGTAGGGATATCAGCAGACAGGAAGGAAAGGAGAGTAGGAGGAAGACAGGAGAGGACAGAAAGAGGGGGAAAGGAAGGAACAAAAGAGACAAAAATAAAAGATGCATGCAGAAGTGGATTGAGAAATGAAGTCATAACTTTTCACTTTCAGGGTTATGTTTCATGAAGCTGTGCATAGATATATGTACATGTATGACTCTACTTATATGACCCTTTCTTTGATGCCATTCAGCACCAGGGGTTATCGTTGAGTACGAGAAATGGTCACCAGTTATTCGTAGAGTCTTGCATAGATCTATGTACATGTACGGATGAAAAATGAGCCTCGTCTGTAGGAAAACATGGTGTACACACACTGTAGAATTTTTTATAAAACCAATATGTGTTCTAATTTCCCATCTTCTATTCTACCCTCCAGCTATTTCAGCCAAACCATCCCAATCTTAGAAGAGGATAGCACAGTGTTCTGCGTTTCGGCCTGGAACGACCAAGGGTACGAGCATACAAGCAACGACCCCTCCCTGCTGTATAGGATAGAAACAATGCCAGGCTTAGGATGGATTCTGAGGAGAAGTCTCTACAAGAATGAGCTGGAACCAAAATGGCCTACTCCGGAAAAGGTGAAAAAAAATATTTTTACTTCGTAAAGCCCCAGTCACATAGAGACCCAGACTGAACATGATTATTTGTTCAGGGGCAATTAGATTTTAATTGAACAGAAAGTCTTGTTGTATCATGTTCAATCAGAGCTTCTTTGTGACTGGGGCCTGAAGATCTGTTTGGGGAGTGGAAGGGGGTTGTTGTTGGTTGATGTTTTTATCTTTTCAAGGAGGACATACTGGTACTGTAGGTTAGAATATAGAGGTTGCTAGAACATTGTCTCTTCAATTATTTTTCTCAATGATGATCTTCTTTCAATCAATTAATGATGACGAAATTGATGATGATGATGAGGATTAATGATGACGAAAATGATGATGATGATGATGATGATGATAATGATGATGATGATGTTGATGATGTTGATGATGATGATGATGATGATGATGATGATGATGATAATGATGAGGATGATGATGATGATGATGATGATGATGATGATGATGATGATGACGACGATGAGGATGATGATGATGACGATGATGATGACGACGACGACGACGAAGACAACAACACCTACCATAATAATGGCGATAGAGATTTAACCTTGTACACCTCTGTTGATGTCTAAATTTTCTACAAATTTCACTTTTCTTTTCAGCTCTGGGATTGGGACATGTGGATGCGTCTGCCAGAGAACATGCAAGGTAGAGAGTGTGTAATACCAGATGTCTCCAGGACGTATCACTTCGGTGCCAAAGGTGTTAACATGAACAGCTACTTCCAGGTATGTGGGACATGTCTCTAGAACCCAAGAACCATAGCTGCCAACTATTACTTATTTTTTTTTTGTATTCATTATGAATTTTGGCCACTTATTTCGGCATCACTAGCACCATGCATTTCAATTATTATATGTGAAGATTACTAATTTGGTGCAGGATTATTACTAATTTCTGTTGAATCATGTTGGCAGCTATGCCAAGAAGTTCTTTGTTATAATGTGTTAATGCTGATAAGAAAATGCAGCCATTGTGTTTTGTATTTTTTGTTTGTTTAGTGTCTGCATTTAATTTGTATTTTCAATGTTCTGTCAAGAGATATAATTTAGAATATTTTTATGGAATGCAATAAAATACAGTTTAAATTAAGACAATTTCTAAATTTTCTTTTCTTATACTTCGTGGCAATTCATTATTTATTTATTTTCTAAAAATATATTTACCCTCTTGATTTTGTAAGATTTTCTTTGGTAGATGTATAGAATTTGATTTTGTAAGATTTTCTTTGGTGGATGTATAGAATTGAACAGCAATTAAGTATAGATATTTGTAAGATTTTCTTTGGTGGATGTATAGAATTGAACAGCAATTAAGTATAGATATGCATAAATTTTAGCCTTTGATAAGATATCATTTCTCTGCTTAATACTTATTTCGCATTTCCAACTTTTTATTTTCCTTTTTTTTCCTGCTTAGGACCTTTATTTCAAGAAGCGGGCGTTCAACGCCTTACCTCACGCCAAACTAAAGGATATCGACAAAATGTCGCAGGAGGCCTACGAGAGTGAGATGCATCGTCAAATCAGTCAAGCCAAGGTCCTTGATCACAGGTTATCGCCGTGCGACGAGGCTTTCATCCCTGAGACGCCTACTGGGGAGACGTATGTCATGTATATAAGGATGTATAACGATAGGGACTTTGACACGTGGATGTCAACAGCAAAGGTGAGTGATGATGATGAAGATGATGATGATGATGATGATGAGGATGATGATGATGATGATGATGATGATGATGATGATGATGATGATCATGGTGATGATGGTGATGATGATGATGATGAAGATGATGATGACGATGAAGACGATGATATGATGATGATGATGATGATGATGATGATGATGATGATGATGATGATGGTGGTGGTTGTGATTTTGATGATGTTAATGATGATGATGATGATGATGATGATGATGAGGAGGAGGAGGATGATAATGATGATGGTGATGGTGATGGTGATGGTGATGAAGATGATGATGATAATGATGATGATGATGTTGACAATGATGGTTGTGGTGATGATGGTGATGGTGATGGTGATGATGAACATAGAATTTGGAGAAAAATGGAATGACAAATTGAAATGCTCATACTATTTTTTAACAAAATTTATATATCCATGGTTATCTGGGTTTTTAAGGAAGTAAAAAGTTATAATTTGCTATTTTGTAGAAAAGGATTAACTTTGGTTGGTAATCCATTATTTTTTTTTAATTTCTTCTTTTTTTATTTCTCTTTACAGTGCTTCCATATATGGGACCTGGATGCCCGTGGGTTCCACAAAGCCATGTGGAGATTATTTATAAAAAAGAATCATGTTTTTATCGTTGGAGTGCCTGCCTCGCCTTATTCGTAAGTAACCCCGAAATGTCAAATTTCCTTTTCTCTTTTAGATTCCCCTCTTCTCCACCTTTACCTTTGCAGGGGGATGTTTCACTGAGTTATGAAAATAAAAACCTCTTGCCTGAAATGTTTTGATTAAATGCTGATTATATGAAAAATTTCAGACAAATTTCATCCAAACATGGTTGAGAATTTGAAACCTTTATTTCATATTTTATATCCTTTTATTTACAACTTTTATAAATGTTGATTCATTTGAGTATTTTTTTTTGTGTGTATGTGCTATGAATTTTAGAAATTGAAAAGAATAACACTTATTTCATGCCTGTTTTGCTCTCATAACAACAGAATTAATAAACATACCATTAATGATGCACAATTGTTCTAGAAATGTTATTTTGAAATGCAGTTAAAGGATTGAAGAGGGCCATTACCATGGCTATGGAAAAGAAAAACGGATTCAGAGTAATCTCTGACTATAGAATGGCAAAATCTTTGGGTAGAAACGTGACTTCAGACAGAGAAATGAAAATGCAAGTATTTTTTCCATGAAACCACAAATTAACAAGGATTTTACAACTCTTGTATCTTTTTCAACCATAGAAAATACAAGCCAACAGACGTAGAGCCCATCTTCATAGAACATCAGAAGGAAGGAAAGACATGACGATCGATGATGGAGTGAACGTAGAAATTAGAACTCCACTTGAGTGTCATTCCATCCACTGCTACGGCGATATCACCACCTATGTACTTGCGGAGAGGGGCGAAGACGGAGGAAGAAGGAAGGGAGTTGGATCAAGGTGAAGGACAGATAAATGAAGGAGGGAGAAAAGAATGTGTAGGGAAAGAGATATTTTGAGAGTGAGAGAGAGAGAAGAGGGAGAGTCTACTGGAGAGAGAGTTAGGAAGAGATGAGTAGTTGCAGTTGGTGAAACAACCTTGATGGAAGAAACAAAGATTTCTGTTTGATGGAGAGAGAGAGGGACGAAAAAGATGAAAAAGAAGAGAGCAAGAGAGAGAGAGAGAGAGAGAGAGAGAGAGAGTACACGCGTGAAGAAGGAGAGGGGGAACTTGGAGATGAAAGATGGAAATAAAAGGGAACGAAGGATTTTGAGGTTGAAGTCTTCAGAATATGATTATGAAATATGAGAGCAGACATTTCAATTCATAATTCACAAGTCAGACAAAATGCCTGCGATGGAAGCAATTCACAATCCAAGTTCATCTTTGCTCTCACTGTTACACCATCCAATTAGGCAAACACTCCTGGAGGGCGTTTTATGAAACTTGTTGGTAGCGACAAGCGGTCATTTTCCGCCACTTACCGCAGAAACAGTCAGCGATATTGCTTTTTATCCTATCAAAATCAAGGATTTCGTTGAATTAGTCAGTGTTGACTAGTTGTCCCTGATGACAAGCTTCAGGATTTATGAAACACATCTTCACTTTAACTTCATGTTAGAGTTTGTTTGTGGAACAGAAATCATGATTTGTCAATGCTAGCTAAAAGTACCCAAATATTGCAAATTATGGTCAGTCCTTGAACTTCTTCAATCCTCTTGCCTTTTGGAAACCTAGTGTTATGCTCAAAAGCAGGCCATGCGGCGCTGTCTAGTGTTGGCTTTTGAGACATGAAATCCATGAACTTGGATACAAAATTTGTGTCCCAGAACACAACATTAGTGACCCAGGTCAGGAATCTTGTCATCCTTGGTCTCAAACTTTGGGGTCATAGATTTTACATCCTTGTTCACAAACTTTGCATCCCTGGGCGGTGTTTCACCCAGAGAAGAGAGACTTTCAGAACGACTTTAAGATCAACTGGTATCCATTCTTGCGTGTAA
Organism: Temnopleurus reevesii; assembly: GCA_036244855.1. Taxonomy (NCBI): domain Eukaryota; kingdom Metazoa; phylum Echinodermata; class Echinoidea; order Temnopleuroida; family Temnopleuridae; genus Temnopleurus; species Temnopleurus reevesii. The sequence goes on along the minus strand of BQKZ01007946.1, from coordinate 17,095 downwards.
TGGTTCACACTATAACGCTCATTCAGCACAAGAACTGATACTTAAAGTCATTCTTAAGGTCTTTCTTATCTTGATGAAACACCGCCCAGGTCACAATCTTCACGTTTCAAATCACAAGTTTCATGTTCTGGGGCCAGAAGCAAAGAACAGATACGATAAGTGGAATATTAATTGTATCTCTATGGTACACGATTTGCCATAGACTTGCAATTAATACTGTATTTATCGCAAGTTTTATCATATCTTTTGTGTTGCTGGCCCCCTGTGTGAGGGTTAGAAAATAGTATTTATTGAAAGGAGAAGCATGAGAGAGAGCGATTGGTCCAATTCAACGGGAGATATTTTACTGTCATATTTTAAACTTTTATCACATGAATGTCACAAGTTGCCTTTTATTATACACAAATATATGTTACAAACATTTCTATCATTGTTATATAATGTCTTCACCTGTTTTTAAATTGTGATGTTATCAAAGTATTACAGTGGTATTTTTTGGAAAATGTGTCTCGCCTGATGTGCAAGCCATGCAAGTTTTGTCCAGCTTTGGCACCTGAGAATTTAAAAAATCTAATTTGGGTTTTTTTTTTTTAACTCGATTCAAAAGGGGTTCCAACTCGAACCTTTTTGTTTGACCATCATGTGAATTTGAGTATGACGAATAACCTGTGTAAATTTGAGCTAAATGACTGATTGCTTTAAGGCCGCCCCCCCCCCCATCCCCCTAAAAACAATTGTTTTGTTGCCCTCCGATCCCATTTAAAAAAGTAGTCAGAAAAACCTTGTTTTAATACAATTCATGATGAAATTAGGACATACATGACGAAGGAAGTACATGGAAAAGGCCAAAGAAGACCTGAAAATGACTTTTTTCAGATTGTATTTCACATATTAATGTAAAGTTTTAATGCAATTAAAAAAAAAATTAGTGACTAATTAAAAACAAATGAGGTTACACAAATTTTAGAGGAGCAGTCGCAAGAATGCAACCAAGCAACTTTTTTTTGGGGGGGGTGGAATTCTGATTATCTTTTTCAAATCGATCTTCTGACGCAGTGAAAAGGAGGCAAACTTAAGGTATTCATTTCATCTCCTTTCACAAGAAGTGCATCAATAAATTGGGCAGATTCCTGTAGAAATTTGGAGAGTCTTTAAGAATGGATTATTTCTAAGTAACATGCAAGGTACGAAAGAGCTTTAGAATGATTTCTTTTTTTATTTTCTAGCCTTTGGAATTTTAATCAGTTATTTTATCAAGATGATTGGCTCAATTATGTTGAAATCTATGCCAATATCCAGATGAATATGCCAGTACAAAATTTTAGTGTAATTAATGTGAATGTAATTTAAGATCATTTTGAATGACCAGTACAGTGTACTTTTATAAAATCAGTACAACAATTTTGACAATATAACTTGTCAAGAATAAAAATTCTTGAGTTTTAATCATACTACATTATTTTATCGCATGTGGGTACCGAGTTCTTATGTAATGCAATTTTATTTTGAAATTGAAAGTTGTATGTGCGAGAGCGTGTGTTCCAGTACTTACAAGTTGGTTTTTTTTTATAAGAAAGCAGTATTACAAAAGCACTCACTTCTTGTTAGTACACTGTAAATGTATCTAACAAATTACAAATTGCAAACTTGGTCATGTGGATTTTTGTTATCATTTTAGAATTGGGTGTTTTGTGTTTTATATTGTCCAATACATGTTCATTTTTTCTATATTTCCTCACTGAAGTTTTATCTTACGACATTATTTATATTAATTTTCAGGGTATTTAATCGTTTGGTAGGATTTTGTGAGTCTTATTTCTTATTCTCAGAACTGGAGATTACTTCTCGGTGAGGAAATTTCTTGTGTGTGAGAGAAAAAAATGATAAAATTATGAAATGTACTGTTGCTTTTGTGTATATATTTAGACCCTCATGTGCTTTATGTAATGCATGACATGTTAACATGCAAAGAACAAACTATATTTCTGAAAATTTTCAGACATCTTTTTTTTTTAAAGAAAGTGTCGGTACTGTCCAGTTGCCATCGTTTAACTTTTATTTATGGATGGGGAATAAAAAAAGAAAATATTCTTGGCCTAATTATTTCCTAAGAAATGTCTGTGTTGCCTGATTTAGCGGCACTGTACTAAGCTGCTACAGCAATTTCTTATGGCCAGCTATTATTCTTTACAATCGCTTGTGGCAAAAACTTTTGAGCACAATTTTTCTGGCACCACTGTTTTGGTTGAGGAAAAGATGGTACAAAACAAGCGGCAGTTTGTGCATTTTCATTGTATTGTAAACTTTTAATCCAACTTCTTGAATTCTATTTTATTTCCAGGATTCCTACTTGACTATCATTAAATTATATATGGCATGTGTAGCACCTGCCTGAAAACTACCATAAATATCTTTGGCCTATTAACCTCTATTGTTTATTGGTACATGTATAGATAGATAGGCATTTTTGTAAAGGACACAACAATTTTTAGCCGACACTTTCTTTAAGATGCAAATGTCTAGGAGTAAATTTTCAGAAATTAACTCACTTTTTAAGTGAATCGTCGGAGCCTGGTGCTCGAAATGGTGCTAACCCTACAATGTATATGCAAATGTATTAACGGAATTTAAAAAGTTAATCAATAGTGAATGTCGCCATCTACATGTATGTTTGAGTCGCTCTGGCTTGCAGGCTTTGCCAGGGATTGACCGACATACGTGGGGATTTTAGATGCATGCCATTATTAGGTATTGATCAGTAATAGGCATGATTGCATCGCAAATATATATTTTATGTCATCCTACATAGAAGTCAAACACATTTTTGAGATTCAAGTTTTTAAAAGGCACAGTGACCTGTATAAGTACATCTTTTGAATTATTTCTCTCTGACTTTCAAACTGCGCATTGACAATTTCTTCTAGCAAGGGAAGGTAAGGACACTGCAAAGATTACCAAGACATGTTCTCTGTATTTGCGCTCAACTCTGTAAGAATTCATAAAAGAAATTAATTAAAAATCCAACAGATGCTGTTACTCCAATCTGCAAAAATCCACGAAAGAGATATAATCCAACTCCTTGTAAATAATGTTGTGTTTGCAGGAGAACTTTAAAAAATGCTGGCATACTGTACATGTATTTTATTCCAATTTCTTCATCATGACTATTACTGATCAATACCTTTGAATATGATTTTCATAAATTTAATTTAATAGGGAATTAAGGTCCTCTCGTAGATTGTTTGCTAGTGTCATGGTAATTGAAGAGAATTATTAATTTTTATTGTGTTATGTTAACTTACTGGTGTCACAATTTTATGGCAGAGCTATTTTTCGCCACTTGTTGCAGATTGTATTCATTAGATTCGACTGTTACTTTGTACTTTAGTGTTGTAATTTTTAATCGCATGTAGTTTTACAAATATATCACTCTCATTTTATGTATTCATTTTTAAAAAGCTAGTCAAAATGGAGATTGGTACTGTGACCAGAATGACAAAGGACTGGACAAAGTAAGCAACTTTAATTCAAGCCTTCACAAATGCTTCATAAACACAAAAGGAAGCAGCTTCCCTGTTCGTTTACTGAATAGGTGCAAGTCCTGTACAGATTTGTTTGCAGAAGGAGAGGGAAGGACTCTTTTTTGTGCATCTACCTATTGTGAATGCTGGACTGAAACTTGTTTATTTTGTCCCAGGCCTTTGCCGTTTCTGCCCGCAGTGTAGTTTTGCTACCACTGTACATGTATTTGTTTTGGTAGACATTTCCTATATGCACTATGAGCAGAAGGGACACGGACTGGGACAAAGTGAACAACTTGATGATTAAACCACTTACAATAGTTTCATGATCACAAAAGAAAGTCTCAGATGCAACTCTTGTTCAACATTCTTCCACAGAATAGGGATGGACATTTCTTTTGTGTCCATCTAGCATGATGCAGTGGTGTAGTGGTCGTGACTCTCACCTTTCAACTAGAGGGTCGTGGGTTCGAATCCTACCCATGGCGTCAATTTCCTTCAGCAAGAAATTCATCCACATTGTGCTGCACTCAACCCAGGTGAGGTGAATGGGTACCTGGCAGGAATATTTATTCCTTGAAATGCCAAGTGCGCCGCGGATGGCTGCCGGGCTAAAGCCAGGGTAATAATAATGTAAAGCGCCTTGAGCACTCAGCAGAGTGGATACGTGCGCTATATAAATTGCATCTATTATTATTATTATTATTATTAATGCTTGAATGAAGGTTGTTTACCTTGTCCCTTCTGCTCACAGTGATCTGTTTCACTTTTTAGTCTGAAAATTGGAAAGAGCATGATGTATTTTATGGTTCAAAATTCAGACGAGTTTTAAACAAAAATATATTATGTTTTATTATTTTTATTTTTAAAAGTAATGTCGATCAAAAGTTTCTGTTCCTTTTTCTTGTTTTACCTCATGTGACTGTATGTGGAATGGCCTTGTTTAGAAATTTCATTTTGATCACATAATTCGTCTAGATAAGGTTGACAAGTATACTTTCGTTTTGGGTGACATACACGTTCTTTAATCTGTATATAGATTTTTCTTCTTGAAAATATTGTAAACTTGATGAGATTATTTAGTATGATTTGTGAATGTATATATTATTTTTCTCGCTCATTTTTGTATCATGATTGAAAAGGAAGAAAAAAAAATCATTGAAAATATCTCACTTTAAATACCATCCAGTGTTTGTGTCTTTTATTTAGTGTTTCATTCTATTACATTTAAATATCTTACCTTCCAGGGCGGTGTTTCACCAAATCGTTCTTAAAGTTACGCACGACTTTAACTTCGACTGGTATCAATTCTTGCGCTGAATGCGTGCACTATATAATTGTGGATTATTACGCACAAGATGGGATACCAGTCGAACGTAAAGTCGTGCGTCAAGTCCTTCTTATCTTGGTGAAACACCTCCCAGATCCTAACTACTACCTAATTTTTTTTTTTTTTTCTGTTGAGCGCCATGAGCGTCGGAGCCTTGCGGCTACCGGCACTACATATGTATATAGATATTCATATTATTATTATTATCATATGGTTGATAATATGCCACAAAATCAACGTTGAGTGTTCCAAAAAAGCTCAAATTCAAGATATTACTTACATTTTACGTACATGTAGGCACGCTGCATGAATACAGCAGCCAGGGTAGCCTTACTTCAATTTTCATAGAAATCTTGATAGTACCAGTATAACTTTTTTCTTTTTTTTGCATTTTTGTTGTGAATCTGAATCTAATAACATACATGTAGGTCACAGAGCTTGATTTGTTGAATTTTAAAATCAAAATCATGAGTACCAATGTCTTAAAGTCCAGTATATTTGATCAATGCAAATCATTATGAAATATTTCAAGATCTAGAGGCCAATAACATAGAATGGATACGATTCATAAAAACTTTATCAGACATGTATCTCTACAGAATTTTTTTTGCCAGATTCATGATTGATTTATCGTAGGCTTAATTTCATCTGTTACATGTACATCACAGGCCCCAGTACTTGATCATAAATTGCAGTGCTCTGGAACTATAGGTTCTGCAAGTCATCCATACATATATTAAATTTACGATAAATATTAATCATATTAGTATAAGGGCAAAACTTTCACTATAGAGATACAATGAATTTGTATTAATTGTATCTCTTTTATCTTACAGGCCTTAGATCTTTTAATATTCCGTAATGATTTGGCATCTGCGGAAATATACTGAACTTAAACATTGTCACACGTTATGTTTTGTTTTTTTTTCAATTTATCAAATCAAGCTGTGTAACCTACGGTGACCCGACAGTTGCTCCAGCGACAATTGCTCCGGTTCATTTTTCTGGCTAGGAGTAGGGTTAGGGTTAGGGTTATGAGAGGATTTATGATTCAGAATGATGTCAAGATTAGGATTAGGGTTAGGGTTAGGTTTGGGATTAGGTTTGACATTAGGCTTACTGTGTCAGTTTTTGCCGGAGCAAATGTCGCCGGAGCATCTGTCATGGATTCGCAACCTATATTATTACATTCAGATGGATGAAAATAAATTATTAGAAAAAAGAAGGAAGTTTAATATACAGGTGCTACAGGTATCAAGATATCTATGAAAATGGGTATACAGAGCACTCAGCATCACAGAATGTACAAGTACTCTTCTGAACTTGTATGCTATAAATATACAATGGGAGCGTCGTGGTGTAGTGGTTCGGACTCTCGCCTCTTAACTAGAGGGTCGGTGGTTCGAATCTCTCCCAGGGCGTTAATATCCTTCAGCAAGAAATTTACACATAGTGTGCTGCACTCAACCCAGGTGAGGTGAATGGGTACCGGCAGGAATCTATTCTTGTAAATGCAGAAGCGCCTACTTGGCAGCTATGCTATGGCCGGGTAATAATATCAGATAATTTGTCTCGCGCCTCTGAATAGGTGACTAGAGAGATGGCGTGTTTAAATGCTATATACAGTTAAACCTCGTTATAACGAGGTCCTTGGGACCAGAGAAATTATCTCTTTATATCGAAACCTTGTTATATCAGGGTCCAATTACAATAAAATACAAAGAGATGGGACAAGGTAAACTATCTTGTTATAACGAGATCTCGTTATATCAGTGCTCTTTATAACGAGGTTGGACTGTATTATTATTATTATTTTGTGTGGTTGAACGTTCTGTAGTAGTCCATTTATAATCAGGATTTTGTTTCATAAAGCTGTGCATAGATCTACACACAACCGTACAAAGACTGGTGATCCTATCTTCTGTGCGATTCAGCGCCAGGAGTTATCATTGAGTGCGAGAAAGGATCACTAGTCAGTCGGCCAGTACAGTGGGAACTCGTTATAAGAAGATCTGATGTAAAGAAATATCTGCTTTAAAGAGGTAAAAAATCTGGTCTCAGCTCTTTAAACTTACTGTTCATAACTCTGCTACATAGAAATTACTGTTATAACAAGGTATTTTAATGGTCTCAAGCACCTTGTTATACTATCGAGTTTCCACTGCAGTGCATGGATCTATGCACAGCTTTATGAAACACGATCCATGGCAAGGATCTGTGCAGAGACAGGTGCCATCAGAACACAGGGTCCCCATCTGGAATATTGGGACTGAAGAATAAGCCTTAATTTAATATCAAGCCCCAGTCACAGAGGACCCCGGAAGCAACACGATTCAACATGACTGTTTATTCAGAGGCAGCTACAATGTATCTGTGAAAAGTCGTGTTCAATCTGTTGCTTCTTGCTTCTGGGCTTCCATGTGAATGGGGCCTGAGAGAAAATTGGACAAAGGAGAGGTGAAAACAATACAATACAAAGAGTAGCAGACTTGAAAAGAACATCACAGAGTCCTCAACTGGACTATTGGGACTGAAGAAAAAGCCTTTACTTCAAGAAAAATTGACTTATCGGAGGTGAAAACAGCAGGATTCAAAGCGAAGGGGTCTAAAAATGAACATCACAGGGTCCTAAACGGGACAATTGGGACTGAAGAAAATCCTACTTAAAGAAAATTTGACTTAATGTACATGTACATGTATGAGAGATGAAAACAATACTATACAAAGAGTTGCAGACTTGAAAAGAACATCACAATGTCCTCAACTGGACTATTGGGACTGATGAAAATGCATCGACTAAGAGAAAATTTGACCAATCAATGGTGAAAACAATATGAAACAAAGAGAAGGGGACTTCACTTGAAAAGAACATCAGAGAGTACTCAACTGGACTATTGGGACTGAAGAAAAAGGCTTAACTTTAACATAAAATTTGATTTATCGGAGGTCAAAACAATATGATACAAAGAGAAGGGGACTTGAAAAGAACATCACAGGGTCCTTAACTAGTCTATTGGGAATGAACAAAAAACCTGAACTTTAACATGAAATTTGATTTATCGGAGGTCAAAACAAAACATTACAAAGATGAAGGGAAATTGAAAAGAACATCACAGAGTCCTCAACTGGACCCTTGGGAGTGCAGAAAAAACCTTTACTCAAAATAAATTTGAAAGAGGTGAAAGAATTGTGGACTTGAAAAGAATTGTTATTTTATGCTCGGTTGGCTCAGGCACAGTTGACTGTACTAAATAATAATAAATATAAATTGAATTTATATAGCGCTTTTTCCAGAGGATACAAAACGCTACTTAAAAATACCTAGATTCAGCTACATGTACATTAGGAATTATAAAGATGGGTTTGAGGTGTTTCTTGAAAAGGTTGAGTGATTTGGTATAGCGGAGAGATGCAGGGAGACTATTCCAGAGTCGTGGGGCCAGGGACTGAAAGGAGTTGACTTTTTAGACTTCTGAATCTTATTGGAAGGGGCACAGGTGGAACGGAGAGAATATGACGTTTTCTGCCGTTGCAAGAGGGAGGAGATATAGAGGTGACACAATAAATTAAACAGGACACATGTAATCTTTGGCCATTTTCTTGTGTTTTTAATTACACAAAAGATAGAAACGTATAAAAACGAGCAGCATGCTAAACACTAATTTGTGCTTTAATGCATACATCACACACCATATTTTCCAAAAAAACAACCTTTACTACAATGTAATTCATATTTCAAGGATAATCTTGATAAACAGAGTTATTCAAAATGACCGAGAAATACATGGAGTGATTATACCCTGCTCTCGTCTTTAAAAGAAGAGTCTACCCAAAAATAATAATTTTTTAACAGAAGCAGAAAAAATGGTGAGTAAAACAAAAAAAGTTTCGGTTGAGTAATATAAAAGTTAGGAATTTCTAAAAAATTTGAAAAAATGGGCAAATCAGTGGAAATTTCCAGAGATGTTGCCAATTTGATGACATCATGGGTGCACAACTATTGAATTTTCATTATAAATATGGTGCAAAATTCATTATTTTTACAGAAAGTTGCAAAGTTTGTATGAATGTAAACATGCAAATAGTGGATCAACATATCAATCATAAAGCTATCCCGATGGCTAAACTTTTGAGAAAATCATTTTTTTTTTTTGGGGGGGGGGAAAGGTAACATTTTATAACATTTTATAACATTGATACGAATGTTATAGATGTAGATATTCAGTTGTGCACCTGTGATGTCATCAGTTGCCAATTTTTTTAAATATTCAAACATTCATAACTCTTTTGTTTTGTTCATTTATTTTTTTCTTCTTCTCTTCTGTTGAAGAAATATACTTTTTGGGTAGACTTTTCTTTTAAAAATATAGCCAAATAAGGCCCTCCAAAACGTTGTTTGGTTGCCCTACACTGACTAATCCTCAAATAATGCCCAACCTTTTTTCTTCTTATTTACTTTCACTTCAATTTAACCAAAACATATGGCAAAATCATAAATAAACATGGTAATTACAGTGGAAACGTGGTATAAAGAAAACTGATATACCTTAACTAAATATCTGCTATAAAAGAGGTCAAAAATCTGGTCCCACCTTTTTATAACTTACTGTTTTTTTAATACTGCTATAAAGAGATTAATGCTATAACAGTATTTTTGATGGTCCCAAGCACCATGTTATACTGAGTTCCTACTGTACAACATGAAAAGGTCATTTTCAGATGTTCTATTGCTTTTCACTCACTTTTAACTGTTCCAATTCTTCATTTTTAACACTAAATGTGTTCTTAAAATACAAAAATAATGACACCATTTGTACGAAAACATAACTCCATGCACACTGGTGGGCCTTTCTCTGACTCTAATTCAGCCACGTAGGAGTTATCTTAGACCCTGGTTAGACAGCGAGTCCGGGGCTAGCCTAGGCCAGGCCAGGGTCAGCCCTAGGCCCGCTGTGTAACCGCTCCAAATGGACCTTACCCTGACCTAACCTATTGGGATCGACCTAGGCCAGCCCTGGGCTAGCCCGGTCTCTCTGTGTAACCGGGTTTAGTCCGATGGGCCCGCTTTTTGCAGTCTTTTGTTGACGTCAATGGAAAGATTTTCTATTGTGTTCGCGTCGCCGATTGTTTACATGAAAGCACCACAACTTTCTCACGTTCAAAACGATCACAGTCGAGATACATGTACGAAATTGGTCTGGCCCGTTGATCCCGGGAGCGGGTAGACAGCGAGACCGGGCTAGCCCGTAGTTGACCCTGGTCTAGCTTTGTAACCGGGGTCATAGAGTACAAGAAATGGTCACCAGTCATGCATAGAGTCTGCATAACTTTACAAACATCTTCATAAAATGAAATACGGATCGCATTCTTTTCTAAATGCTATTACTTTTCAACATTATCATAGATTTATTTTACTTCACACAATTATTTACATGTAAAATAATTAAATATATATATTACTATTGACACAAAACTTTCAGCCTCTACAAAATATCTAATAGCATCAAACATGCATGCCTTTTAAATTGCTTATTCTGTTTCCAGATAATGAAATGATGATATGGCATTTGATTACATTAAATTAAGATGTTAATACTTTTCCCAACATTCAGTATGAGATTTTGACACTGTTACAAAACAAAAATGAGTACCAAGTAAGTTTGGAAATATCTGAAACAAAATTTGTTAGAAATTGCAAGTATCGAAAAAAGAGCAAACATGGGCGCTGGAGTGTAGTGGGACAAAATTTAGACAGCCTACATGTATTTAGATATATTTATATCACATTTGCTTTCATTTTTTTGTCTATACTAATCAATAATGCCATAACCGAGGAAAGAGGTGGAAAATGTCTACCAACACAATTCTTTTGTCTTTCGTGCTCAAGGTGTTTACTTACGCCCATGAACAAGATACATAAACATATGAAATTCACATTATTCGATGAGCAACCATAAATAATACATTTTGACGTGTAGCAGTTGTCCAAAGAGAAATTATCAAGTTCATATTTCATTGTTATATTCACATGATGTACATTTACATATTCATGATATGTTTACGTATAAAACTATACTATATCACAGTGGAACCTCGTTATAAAGAGGTCGGATACAGCAAGAAACCTGTTATAACAAGGTGATTTTGTTGGTCCCAGCTCTTTATACAGTGTAGTTCTTTGTTTTTATACCCTGATATAGTGAGGAACCTGATATAACAAGGTAATTTCCATGGTCCCAAGGACCTTGCTATAAAGAGGTTTCACTGTATTATCATAATAATACTGCAACCATTTGGTACATTACAAACATGTATTACATGTAACTGGTAATATTACATGTATCAAAACATGACTTTTGAAATACCCGACAGTTTGCATCCTGAGCATAATGTGTATCTATATCTGCTAACATAAAATACTTATTTTTCTTTATATGCTATTCTTAATAATAAATAATGGGTGAAAATAATAAGTGGAGATGAAAGAAAGTTTCAACATGATTCCTTCAAAAATGACTTTTATATTAAATAAAGGTCATGTGATTCTTAGACAAAACACAAATCATTTTGTCAAACTTCTCTGAAAATGGAGAAAAAAATTGTGAAATTTCTGTGTACAAAATGAATGGACAGTTATCATGATGTCACCATATCTCTAAAATCTGCAGTGCTACATAAGCACTTGCCCGATCACCTGGGGCAAGTGAAAGTCACTAGTGCTATGCCAGTCACCTCACAATCCATAATTTCAACTAGAACTTTGCGGTGCATGGTACAATGTATATTTGATTACTATCAAGCACATTCGGGTACAAAGAAGTTTCCATATTATGATAATGCACACCGTTAACCCTGTTTAATACTGGTTACTTTGGACCTGGGCGATGTTTCACCAAGATAAGAAAGACTTTAAGAATGACTTTACACACAACTGTTACCAGTTCTTGTGCCGAATGATCAAGAATCTTATGTTAATTACACTGGTTAACGCACACCAGTCTTTCTTAAACTTGTGCGTAACTTTCAGAACGAATTCGGTGAAACACCTCCCAGGTTTTTACTACGCCACAATGAAAGCACTAATGGACTTTCCTTGATCATAATTTATTCATCCTATTCTCCCGACTCAGTAATGTTTGGTCTTGTTTTAGACTTTCCCCGGGCTGCTTTTTAATGAAGATAGTATACATATTCAGTTCTTATGATGTATGAGAAACATGCATATCTAGACTATGCATATCTAGACTATACTACCAAGCACACTTGGATATAAATAAGTGTCAATATTATGACAAAGTACACCATCAACCCTGTTTAATACAGTCAAACCTCGTTATAACGAGGTCCTTAGGACCAGAGAAATCATCTCTCGATATCGAAACCTTGTTACATCAGGGCAAATATACAATAAAATACAAAGAGATGGGACCAGGAAAACTACCATGTTATACAAGATCTCGTTATATCAGTGCTCTATATAACGAGGTTGGATTGTACTGGTTATTTTGGACCTGGTTTTGACTACGCCACAATGAAAGCACTAATGGGCTTTCCTTGATCATGCTTTACTTATTCCATTCTCCCGACTCTTTTGTTTGGTCTATTTTAGGCTGTTTCCAGGCTGCTTTCCAATGAAGGTGGTAAACTGTATAGTGAAAAATTTTCACGGGGTTTAATTTTCGCGCTTTTCGAAGTGAAATTGCCGACGGAGAATTTTAGACCCGCCAAAATAATCCTTAAAGATTTGCATGAAAATTTAATATGTGCAGTACTTCATACAGTGCACAATAACACTTTCAATGTTTCAATCACGTGTATATTTTAGTTTCTAATCATAATTTCCAGATTATTCTGTGATTTTTACATTCAATCTTTATAATTTTTTGGCATTTAAAAGCATTCTTTTGTAGCAGTAATCACTTTCTCTTACCTGAAAAATCTTTATTAGTCAAGTCGAGAGATTATACCTTTTTTCATTGATTGTATCCGCAAATTTTATACCCTGCGAAAATTTTCATGGACTAACCAACCATGAAAAATTAACACCGCAAAATTATCCTGCTATACAGTACATGTACGATAGACTATACTACTAAGCACACTGGGGGATGAGGAAGTGTCCAAAATCTGATAAAGTACACCATTAGATCTGTTTCATGCGGGCTATTTTGGATTAGAGGGGTGTTTCACTAAATCGCTCTTAAAGTTACAAACGGCTTTAAGAAAGACTTGCATACGTTAACAAGTGTACGCACAATATTTTTATTATTCAGCACAAGAATGATACCAGTCATTCTTAAAGTCTTTCTTATCTTAGTGAAACACTGCCCAAATTGTTCTCAAAGCTATAAATGCCTTTAAAAAGATTGAAGTATGTGCTAATGCTCATAACATTCTCAATCCTTCAGTTAAGATCATCATAAGAATGACTGAATTATGTAAGTGAATGTTAATAATCATAAGATTATTCAGCCTAAGAACTGATACCAGTCATTCTTAAAAGTCTCTCGTAACTTGGTGAAACACCGCCCAATTTTTTTACTACATCACAATTACAGACCTTGCAAACTTGATCATGCTTTACCAATTCCATTCTCCAAATTCTGTGACGTCTGGTCTGATTTAGATGCAGGTTGCTTCTCGATGAACGTGATATATGAATAGACTATACTACCAAGCACACTGAAAAATAGAAAAGAATGAATAAAAGATATGTCATAGGTGATGTTGTTTGAAACTTGCAATNCTGAAAAATCTTTATTAGTCAAGTCGAGAGATTATACCTTTTTTCATTGATTGTATCCGCAAATTTAATACCCTGCGAAAATTTTCATGGACTAACCAACCATGAAAAATTAACACCGCAAAATTATCCTGCTATACAGTACATGTACGATAGACTATACTACTAAGCACACTGGGGGATGAGGAAGTGTCCAAAATCTGATAAAGTACACCATAAGATCTGTTTCATGCGGGCTATTTTGGATTAGAGGGGTGTTTCACTAAATCGCTCTTAAAGTTACAAACGGCTTTAAGAAAGACTTGCATACGTTAACAAGTGTACGCACAATATTTTTATTATTCAGCACAAGAATGATACCAGTCATTCTTAAAGTCTTTCTTATCTTAGTGAAACACTGCCCAAATTGTTCTCAAAGCTATAAATGCCTTTAAAAAGATTGAAGTATGTGCTAATGCTCATAACATTCTCAATCCTTCAGTTAAGATCATCATAAGAATGACTGAATTATGTAAGTGAATGTTAATAATCATAAGATTATTCAGCCTAAGAACTGATACCAGTCATTCTTAAAAGTCTCTCGTAACTTGGTGAAACACCGCCCAATTTTTTTACTACATCACAATTACAGACCTTGCTAACTTGATCATGCTTTACCAATTCCATTCTCCAAATTCTGTGACGTCTGGTCTGATTTAGATGCAGGTTGCTTCTCGATGAACGTTATATATGAATAGACTATACTACCAAGCACACTGAAAAATAGAAAAGAATGAATAAAAGATATGTCATAGGTGATGTTGTTTGAAACTTGCAATCAATAGGCTGTTTTACTGATATATTCAAATTTATGCCACTTTCTTGCTGACGACCGTAGTAACGTAGTATTCTTTAAACTATATAGTTAAAATCAAAGTCCAACACTTGGAATAGAGTTTGCATATATATCACTTGTTGCTATGTCGGGCTAACCTTGTGCAATATTTGGGGTCATCAAGAACTACCTTTGTGTATAAAGTCACATAAAATTTGCATCTATTAGTAAACCCGCCTATTGCAAATCAACTGCCAATCAGTTGCAAATTGATATGCTTATTTTTATGCACGCATAGTCTGCACTTTTATGGCTCAGATATAACAAGGATTTTGATTGGTGCATTCCAACCAACAAGGTACAACTTGTGATTGATCACAAGCAATACCCAATAGGCGGGTTTACTTATATATTCAAATTTATGTGCTTTTCTTGCCATTAAACGTAGTTACGTGGTATTCCTTAAACCGTTTGATAACAATGAGACTAGAATACTTGGAATCCAGTTTGCATACATTACTTGTTGCTATGTCGGGCAAGCTTTCGGGCAAGCTTTCGGGTTGTCAAGAACAACCTTTGTGTTAAAGGTATGCATAAAATTTGCATCTATTAGTAAACCCGCCTATTAGACCTACAAAATCATTTGTACAAATAAGAATACAACTCCTAATCAAAACAGTAATAACTTGAAATACTATGATTTTATACAAAAATGCCTCTACATGTATATACAGAGGTACACAGAATTGTTAGGAAATGCTGCAAAATCATGGAAAACAAGGCAAAGCAAATTTCTCACACCATAAAATTATATGTGGATATTCTAATACATTGCCCAGAAGTTTAATATTGATATCCATTGCTGAAAATTACAATGAAAATTACATTTTTTCTTAAATTTCTTCTCACATGAAAAAAAAGATCGATGAAGTTTGAAATTCAAGTTTGGTGTTCTAAGGTTTAAATATAATAATCTATCGTTACTTGATTTGATAAAGAAAAAAACCTTTCAAAATCCATTGCTTCTTACCTGATATTGAGACCAATGAAATTTGTCCAACTGAAAATGTAATCTCCACCTATAAACATCCCTGCATATGTCACACACAGATTCTGAGAATACAAGACATACAATATGCAAAATATCTTAGCATACACACATTTGAGCAAATTCACTAAATTTCAGACATGTGTCCACATTGGCAAATTGTAATATTCATGATTTGAAATATTATTATTGCACACAAGTCTATAAGTACCGGTATTCAATGAATGAAAAGTTTAGTGAATCCATGGTCACGAAATTTGCAAAATTAAAACCCGAGGAAACGTTTCAGCTCATACACTGTTCAAGTACAGTACCTTAAATAAAAAGGAATAATTTTTTACTTTGTTGAATTGAATTAGGATATTACTGTATATCACTCACTCAGGGGTGTGTTACGATAAAACCTTGCTCTGACAAGTTTTAGGACATCCTATTCAAAAGCACAATAAAGTCATTTGGACAAAATTTATGAATATCCAATGAAAATTTTTAAATGGTGTGTTCGATGAATTCACCAGAAAAAGCAGGACCTTTCCAAGTGTGTGAGGAAATTCTCTTTAAATTACTGTCAATGTACAGCTCAGTGCTCACAGTACAAATGTCCATAGGCATGATGTATAAACTATGAGTTTAAAGCGATTTTGTCCAAAAATTTGTACATGTTAACATTTTTTTTGAGAGTTATGCTGATTTGCGCAAAGCGGAAAGCCTCATCAAGTTGTTGTGAGTTCTAAGGATAGCTTTAGGAAAGATGCATGAGGAGCTTACAAAAGTTAAATGGAATGGGCCTCTTCTTGCCAATTTTGTATTAATATCGCAACTAGCCATATCTCGCCATGCCAAACAAAGTGTGAACTTTGCTATGAACTTATACATTCTAAAATAGAACATGGTAAATTTTTCGCAAGTTCCATAGAGACGAGATGAGTTGAGACTCGAACAGGAGCAAAAGTGAATCATTTCTTACTGATATGGAAAGAATGATATGATAATGAGCCTTACCTTCAAGCAACCTACGATTGTGGTGGTTAGCGCCGAGTTGAGATTAGTGCACATCACTATCGAATACATTAATACAAACCTAAAAGGAAGAATGACAAAAACAGGGAGAAAGAGAAAAAAATCATATCTATAATTCAGAATGAATCAGAGTTGATGAAACTATTTCAAGAAATCCCTGCTTACGGTGTATAATTTTAAAAAATTGAGTAACACAGTCTTGTTTAGTTCTAAGATTTTAGCAAAAACCTGTCTATAGTGATCATCTGCCTACAGTGGCCATTTAAATTGGTTGCCTTCCAATCAAAATGTGTGTTACAGAACTTGTCTATAATGGCAAACTGTCTACAGTGGTCACCTTTTCTGTTTCGATTTGGTGGCCTCTACAGACAGGTTTGAATGTATTGGGAGCTCCATTAGTGGACCAGGGCGGTGTTTCATCAAGTCACGAAAGACTTTAAGAATGACTTTACGCACAACTGGTATAATTTCGTGTGCTGATCTGAACAAAAATGTTATTAAAGTGTATTGTACTTTATTAACCTACTCCAGTTTTTCTTAAAGTCCTGTGTAACTTGAAGAATGACTTGGTGAAACACCGCCCAGTAATATCAAAGAATGGATTACGTACCCCATCACA
>BQKZ01007945.1:16945-29671 GCA_036244855.1 Temnopleurus reevesii | reverse complement strand
TGCAATCATTACCCATACTTCCTGTTTACTACCAGATCATTTTTTTAGTTTTAATATGTTATCATCGATAATGCTTATATCACACATGTGCATTACTCTTGCATATCTTGTTTACTGTAAAATCCAATATCTCCTGGCAATTTAACCCTTTGACTAGTGGAACCAGGTGGTCCATGAACAAAGTTTATGGGATTTACAGAATTCAAAAATTAAATGGGTTAAAAGCTTAAAAGGGAATTACACCGAGACAATAATGTATGGCCACTAAATGAAGAAAAATCAGATGAACAACCTGTAAAAATTTGAACAAAATCGGATCATCCGTTCAAAAGTTATGAATTTTCAAAGTTGTCATTCCCACCTGTGCTGGGCATCCTTGACTTGGCAACGTATAGCCAATTAGCATAATCTGTTTAAATCAAAACTTTGAAAATTCATAACTTTTGAATGGATTATCCGAATTTGCTAACATTTTTACAGTTTGTTCATCTGATTTGTTTTCATTTAATGATAGCAAAGTAATGTCTGAGTGTAGTTCCCCTTTAAGATTTCAGTTGGCATTTTCATGTAAAATGTACTCAAAGCTAAAATTATATATCAATGAAAACTTTTTTTTCCAACCAGCTGACACTTTTATTTTAAGAAAATGGTATTCTTGAGCACCGTACCATTTTTTTTGTTGACCTAAAGGTGAGAAAAGGGTGCAAGAAAAGAAACAATAAAATGAGAGACACAATGAAGAGAATGGGAATAAGAAAAAAAAGTAAATCATGCATTCAACTGAATCTATTTGGTCACTGTACACAACATAAAGGACTACAAATGTCAGTAGTCAAAGGGTTAACCTAAATATACTAGAACCTGGAAGGTGTTTCACCAAGTCATTCTTAAAGTTACGCACAACTTTACATTCGACTGGTATCAATTCTTGCGCTGGATGCGCGCACTATTATGAATTATTACGTATAAGAAGGGGGACCAGTCGAACGTAAAGTCGTGCATAAAGTTTTTCTTATGTTGGTGAAACACTTCCCTGGTATCTATTTCCAATAGGAATTACAGGATTCATGAGCCAAAGGACTGACCCATTGGCTACTGGAACGCATTGACATCTAAACAAAGCTTTTGTGAATTTAAAAATTAAACAGTCAGGTGATTAAAGGTAGAAAACTACATTTTCACACATTACGGTTATGCTTACAACTTGTTGTGTACCGCAGATATGCCAAAATAATAACCTCTATGAAGTATTTTGGTCGAATAAAGTCTAGAATATTTATTTCAAATAAAAGTCTATTCTATCATAATTCATCTTCACACCAACGGTATCGCAACAGTCCTAGCGCATTACCACACACACAAACAAAACCTTCTAAGAGCACTTACAGTATGCACTTCAATACACTGCCACACCACGCGGAATAGGAACTGAGAGAGACTCTTGGGCTATTGGTCGACGAGCGGTCAACGGCTGTTTTGAATTTTGAACACACGGTCCATTAATTCGAGGCCTCGAAAAAGAAAATTTTTATTGGAATTACTATAAATGCGCCTATCATGACCAATCTTTGTGCATATAGTACTCTTCAACATAACACAACAATCTTGGAAAGTCAGATTTTAGGCTGAAAAAGAAGTATTCTACCTTTAAGTCACATAATGAGGTAATCTTGGGTAGATATGAAATTATCATCTTACTACAAAAATAGTTCTAATACTGAAAATAAATATCTCTTAATAATTATTCTCCTGGTCTTTGTTACATTCAAGGTAAAAAGAAGGAGGTATCAGGAAAAAAACATACTAAACACATTTTTAATCACATCATATGAAGTTATCTTGTGTAGATATTAAAACATTCTTTTACTAGAGAAATAGTACTAATACTGAAAATAAATATCTCTTAACAATTATTCTCCTGGTCTTTGTTACACTCAAGGTAAAAAGAAGGAGGTATCAGGAAAAAAAACATACTAAACACATTTTTAATCACATCATATGAAGTTATCTTGTGTAGATATTAAAACATTCTTTTACTAGACAAATAACACCTGTGCTGAAATTAAATATTTTGACAGTTATTCTCCTGGACAATCTCCTTCCCATCCTTAAGATATGAAATCCTGGAAATTCTAATCTACTATCAGAAATAATAATCATAGTTCCAGATCACAACTCTTATCTTAAGGCTAAAATGTCCCATCTCCTTTCCGTTTAAAGGGGTGATTCCCAATTATATATCAAATTAACTTTCTATACACATTCTTCAATGTTTATGCATAATAACACTAAATATCCATCATGAAATATGCTCAAGGCAATCAACTATATAGCTCTCACTGTGAGATACAAGGACAAAGATATTGTACAAAGTAAACAGTTCCCCATTCAATCCTTTACTAAATAGCTCTGTGTGACATACAAGTAAATAGAAATTGGACTTAGTTAACAATAACTGATTCAAGACTCACTGTGAGATTCAAAGACAAAAAAATTAGACGACGTGAAAAAAACAATTCAAACTTTCACTATCTAGCTCTCACTGTGAGATTCAAGAACAAAGATATTGTACAAAGTAAACAGTTCCCCCATTCAAGCCTTCACTAAATAGCTCTCAGTGTGAGATTCAAAGACAAAGAAATTGGACAAAGTAAACAATAACTGATTCAAGAATCGACTCTTTAATTATCACTGTGAGATTCGAAGACAAAGAAATTGGACAACGTAAAAAAAACAATTCAAACCTTCATCATATAGCTCTCACTGTGAGATTCAAGAACAAAGATAGTGTACAAAGTAAACAGTTCCCCCATTCAAACCTTCACAATACCTCTTTTGGGCAAACGAATGTAGCTCTCCTGTAATTCAGCAAAAAGATACAGTACCGGTTCTAAACTTCTTGGCAGAATAAGAGGGAAGAAATTTCTTCGGTGTGTGAATTAAAAAACGCTTATTGTGCTAGTTTCATTTGGCAGCTCTTATTTGGATGAAAGAATGACACGATGCAATATCGGATGTCAATTAAATTAGGTCAAACCAACAAATTTCAGTTTTCAAATGTTGATCTCAGAGTTTATTCCAATTCCTTCCAAATATAACTATTTCACATTGAATCGGGTAAAATTCTGACTAAATTGGATGGGAAAACCTATGATATGCTAAACTGGGTTGACCAATACTTCAACTTGATCCCTCCTTTCTCAATCCCCTCCAATCAAATTGTCAAACATTCCCGTGCTCTGATATTCCCCTATTCCAGACATCAGCCACCCGAACTTTGAAATGAGACCAACTTTGAAATGAAACCGTTTGAGAAATAGAATTATGTATGAAATAATACTCCCCATTTTTCTTCATTAAACATTCAGGGAGATTTGTAGTAGCCGCAGGGGTGCCCTTTTCTTCCTATTGCGAATGAATAAGTGATGCTGAAAGGGCGATTGCTAAATTTGTCACCCGTGGTATCGTAGAGACCCTGAATGTAATTGCTGGGGATATATCCTTCTAAGCTATCTATTCTATGGTTCGAAAAGTGAGTGATGTAAGTCTGAAACTGAAAAAAGTGCAAATATTACCAGTAATAAAAATCATATAAAACCTGCAATTCGATAATGTAATCAAACAAACTGCTTGATGTGCTTCACATTATTTTAGACTCTTGTAGCTCAATGTCAGAATAACTGTGTAAACAAATATGTCTTTAACTTGCACGTAAACAATTAAGCAGAATTCATAGGCTGTTCCATTGTGTAGATATACGGGAATATCTCATGTCTGTAAAATGTATACAAAATAATTTGAAAATACTAACCAAATGATGTATAAACTTTTATAGAATAGTTGGGTTTTAAAGCACTTGACCAACCAAAATTTTGTTTCCCCCCTCCAAGAAAAAAGAAAAATAACAATTTTGTGCCCTTTTTCACCTAAAATTTGGCATTCCCACTACACTTGGGGGGCTCAATACCCCCAAAGCTCACCCATAGTGCAAGCACATGATTATTTTCTTTTACAAATGAGGATGGATAATGCCTACCAAATCCGATTTACAAGGAATATGGCAATGGAAAACATAACAAAATTAAGGGTTAAAAATATAATTGTAATGTAACTTGTGTGATATGAAATAGCTTTTGCATATTCTCACTTTTTTCACATTTCCACTATAGATGCAATGCTAAATGAATCCTATCGAGGACCATCAGCATTATGTCTTACATGGTGCGTCAATGTCACACTGTTTTCGTAATTCCCGCATTCCCATCATTCCAGCAGGTGTTTACAATTTGTCACATGACTTGACGTAAATTGAAATGTTCAGTCAGATGAATGGTGTGGCAGGTCATCGATAGAATTCTAATTTTCTCTCTCTACAGAGAAGAAATGCTGCTCTACGAGAGGAAATTGGCGTTACAAGTTCAGTTACATTTTGGTTTTTGAAATACTTATCTTTGTTTCTTTCTTATAAAAAAATACTAGTATGTGGTGGTCATATGACTTGACTTAAATTGAAATGTTCAGTCAGATGAATGGCATGGCAGGTCGGTGATAGAATTCTAATTTTCTCTCTCCAAAAAGAAGAAAAGGGGCTCTATTACTATGAGAGGAAATTGGCGTTACAAGTTCACTTAGATTTTAATTCTTGAGATTTTCTATCTTCTTTTTCGTGTAAGTCACATTCATTACGAATGTTTTTTTTAAAAATGGGGGTCAGCTTTACAAGGCAGCTTAGTTAAAAGAATTCTAATTTTCTATCTCTAAACAGCTGTACAACATAAAACACAGTTCTCCACCTGAGAAATTCTACCATCACTGTGCTTGATACTATTGATTATTAGTACTTTCACAATGATTACTTTATAATTATGTTGATAATGTGGCCAGTTTCCAAATATTGGTATCATAAAATACAAAAAACAAAATTTTTCTACTGGTAGATAAGTGATAATTTTTCTCTGAGGTTCAAGAAAAAAATTAGCAAACAATTTGAAATCCTCCCTTCAGTACATTAATAGCTTCAAAACCATAACAGTGAGACTTTATATTGGAGTAAAAATTCAAAATATTAGTCTTGCCATGGACCTTATTCAAGGATTTTGAAAAAGTTTTATGTTTCATCGAAAGCACCCGAGGTGTGAGGATATGAATATAAAAGGCCGGAATTACCAGAACCTGAATTAATATCTTGGCACCCACGCTGTCCGAAGTGGACAACAAAAACGGTCACTTCTCGCACCTCACATTGGTCAAGCCTTCCTGGTCGGTCAAGCTGCCCTCACCCGTGCAAAGGATGGTTTTAAAATAAGTCTTTTGGTAACACCCGAAGCACCACTATGACCATGTTTTATTCATAACGGCTGCCCAAAAACTGTGAATAATAACCACTTGGAATACGATCCCACTCCTGACATCACTCCATGAATTCCTGCCAGCCCTGAGCGCCATTTACGCACGGATATAACACAAATCGATGTTGGTTCGCTTTAAACTGGATTTCGAGGAAAAAAATTGCTGACTATCAATTTCCGTAAGAGATTCAACGTAACTTTTGTCACAAATTCTACGCATTTTCGCAGTTATGAGCAGTGATCATGCCTCCAAGGAAATCTTGCGTAATCCAATTTCAATCAAAGATCTGGATTTGGGCACCGGGAGCAGATTGTCGTATGGATGACCATGTCAGGGGGGCTTCTACAGAATGAATTATTGATCAGGGAAGAATCCAAAGAGAATATTATCATTTCAAACAATTTGATCATTACACTGTGAAATGCTCTGTGCTGTATTGCTCTCAACTTAAGTTCAAAGGTTCAATATCCTAAATGCATTGTTGAAATGTGACATACTTGGTAAAAATACACAGAGTAAAGTCAAATATTGAATATCTATCACAAATTTTGGGGTACTAATAGAATACATCCACATGTAATGTGCTCCAACAGCTATGGCCCAGCATAAAGGTCCAAGAAGCCTCCCCTTCCAAATAAATGAACATACAATCAAAAGCCAACAAAATAAGTTGTATCTTTTATTACACCAAATAGGTATGGATCTTGTTGTGATGATTGGGAAAGCAGGAAGGGAAAGGCCCTGTTTATTCTTTGCTCTTTTTCGTTGCCAATTTAAGGAATTCAAAGTGAAGGGACAGGAACCCGCCCTGTATCCCCTTCAAAAATTTACCCTTGGGCTCCAATGCTCTATCAAACTATGGGGGTATTGTTATGAAATTGATTGCAAATCATCGGCAAATTGGAATGCCCATTTTTATTCCCGCACTTTCTGTACTTTTGACAAGGCTCGTATGAAACAGAGGTTCTAATTGGCTCTTGCTGATCAACTGCAACTTGCAATTGATCATAACTTTGGAGCAACACTCTCAGACTACTCCATTACATGCCTGGATGCCCTGACTACCCACTGAAGCCTACTATAGATGATTGGGTAATAGTTCCTGATAATTAAAAGCAATTTAAATGAAAATTAAGCGCTTTGGACCATTTCAGCCTGGATACAGTAATCACACACCTTCAAGTCACAAACACATGAACAGAAATTTTGATATTTGATGTTTTGAAATTCAAATGATGTCTGATATTTCAAACTACTCAACTACATATCTGCATGCCAAGACTGCCCATTCTGATGGAATGTAATGGAGATAACTGGCTAATTATTTCTGATAAGGCACTTGCATGCTAATAAAGCGTTTGGCCCATTTCAGCCTGTATACATTAACTGTATATCGTCAGACACATGAAAACAAATTTTGATATTTTAATATTTTGAAATTCAAATGAAGTTTGATATTTCAGACTAGCCCATCTCACATCTTGAAGCCCAGACTATCCACACTGCAGAACGCAATGGATAAGGAACTTGCATTTTATCTCTGTGACTGTGAAAATTCATAACTTTTGAACGGGTTGTCTGATTTTGCTCAAATTTCCGGGTTTGTTAATCTGATTTTTCTTCATATCATGAGAGCACGATAATTCCAGGGGTTGGTTTCCCTTTAATAAAGCGTTTGGGCCCATTGCAGCCTGTATACAGTAACTGGATACCTCCAGTCTAATACATGAAAACATATTTTTATATTTTGCAATTTGAATAAGTCTCATATTTCAGACTATCCCATTCCATGTCTAGATGCCTAGACTGCCCACACTCAAGGAATGCAATAAAGATGATTGCCTAATTATATCCAATAACGCACTTGCATGTCAGTTAAGCGTTTAGGCTCATTTAAGCCTACATATATACAATTAGGTTACAAACACATGAAATCAAATTTTGATATTGTGATATTTGAATAAAGTCTGATAATTCAGACTAGCCTATCCCTTGTCTGGATGCCTAGACTGCCCACTCTGAAAGAATGCGATAGAGATAATTGGCTAATTGTCCCCGATAATTAAAAGGCACTTTGCATGCTAATTAAGCGCTTCGGCCCACGTCAGCCTCTACAAGTTAATTCAATACCTTGAGGTCACGAACACATGAAAACAAGTTCCGATGGAAAGGCAGAAGAGCATTTCAAAGAATGGAGAAAAGAGTTTGATTAGCTGTCATTTCAAGACTGATATGAGGGCTGGCTAGAAGAAAGATGAAACTCATTTTTTTTGCCAAGATGATCCTTTTAAAAGAATTGTTATTCCTACTGTAGTACCATTCTGCATAACAAAAAAGTTTTAATAGCAAATTACTACTAGTAAATTTACTAATTAATAGTAAAAAAAAACTAGAGTACAATACTTGTAAAATTTATCATGTCTATCACAAGTTAAACCCAAATATGACTGCTTTAGAAAAATAATTCATAGTGTACAATTTAGAAAACTTTAATGCATGCGGTAGGATCATCAGCTCTTTTTTTCAGTAAATCTATTTTAGTGATAGATGAATTGGTTTGATAGACAATATATCATTTTTTTCCAGAAAAATATATTTTTTCTGTTTGATGAGTGTTTACTTATTTATTACCAGCAGATTGCGTAGATTTTCATCAAATCATGTTGCACAGGAAATCTATGGGGGAAAATTGTTACCATACCCTAAATAGTGGGACTATATTTGTTGTGCCAAGTTTGTTCTTGTTTTAAACTACAAATTGTGTGATGATGATCGTATACAGAGATTCCATATCTAGTAATCAAAGCATGAAAAGACACAACCCAGGAAATATCGACGATAAGCAAATATTCATCCCCTGACAAATTTGCAAATACATTTGGATTATTGAGAGTCCCGTTGCCGTGGTAACGGTGTAATGTTAACTACGATTGATAGCCCGTATGCTCGCTGTCTCCATCGCGAGTGGTGTCTCGGAAGAGGCAAGTGTGATCAATGGCGATGAATCGAGAGTCAAAAAGGAGACCAAATTTGTTGGCAAGCTTCCATCGAGGGGGCCTTTTACACTTAAATGAAAAGAAATCAGCAATTTTTTTCATTGCGTGACATTGTGAGCAAAGCCTCTGCTGATTACACCAACAATTAAAGAGTATCTTATGTCAAACAATGTTATTTGTTTATCACTAAGTTCACAAGATTAAACTAAACTAACTTAATGAATTCAAAGAAAATAAATGTGTCGTTAACGATCAACTCATAGTACCTAAATCTGAGTATAAGCCTCCACGCTTGACTTCTTTTAACAATCAAACATTCAAATTCCATTCAGAGAAGGGAATGCAAGAGAGAAAATCACAATATTTTGTTGAGCTGTTTTATTCTAAAAATCATAGAAAATAGGATGAAAGTGACCTCACGAGAATCTTTTTTTTAAACTCTGTAGTGCCAAATTTTTGTAAAATGAACACAGGGAGTGCTTAAAACAATGTGTGAAAATGTTATCAAAATAGTACTGGACATACAAAAATATCAAGACAAGTATCAATTTTGCATTATTCGTAGTGATGAGATCTATAAATGTAAGAATTATTCAATCATTATTCCTTAGAAAAATGAAGTGAGACTACATGAAAAACAACTATTTTGATGATCACTACTTTTTTTTCGTGAGGGGTGGTTGTTCTTGTGCAAATGCAAAACGACCTATTGGGAGAACAGACATCTTTTCTAAAGGTCAATTGATCGCTAATGGATATTTTATTTTGGTGTGGCTTTTCACGCAACAGATTGCATTCGGGATTTGGGCGCAACCGTAAAAGGACAAGTTCCATAAATTGCATTACGTTTCAACGAGGTGATTCGAGGCAGAGGCCAAATTCAGCGAGCCCGTTTCATTTGTCATAAGCACCAGTCAAAAGAGAGCCGCACAATATTGCCCTCGTGTCTTCATCAATAGATGACTTTGCACAAAGTGGGTTGATGGCAAATATCTATTGGATTGTACACATCTACCACAATGATATCATTGTAATTTAAATATGGGCATAAATCTGTACAATGCATTGGTGAGACTGTTATAAACATTAACATCATTTTGATTAATTCTTCTAAAGGGGATCATTGTTTGTTTTCAGAACAAATGCAAGATTTTTACATGTTACAGCACAAAAGACGTTCATTTCAACCTTCCTTGAGGCTTTTCTGATAATACAGCAAATGATTATGCAAAACGGAATGCAAGTATTACATGCAAGTATTATTTATTATAAACATACATAAATATGAATTTGTATAAAAGAAACCTGGCACATATCTGGAAATTTCTTTTTTGAAATGCACCCTCAAAATACATTTTCACAATTTCTTTGGCTTTAAACTCCCTTGGAACATTTCTTAGTCCTATTTTAACATTAATGTGTTCCCAAAATAAAACAAAGATCATTAAAAAAAACTGTTTTCAACTGACTGACAATATTTCTTAAAAAATGACATATAGGGCAACCTAACAATTATTTTGGGGTCCATATCAGAAATCTCTTTCCAATTAGTGCATTTAGTAAACCGTTGTATCCTGAGTAAAACATACATACAATGAACTGAGGTAACTAAGGAAAAAGAAAAGCTACTTTACAACAAATTTTCAAAGTATCACAATATGTTTTACCAGCAAGCTTTCTATTTTTCCTGATCTAATTCCTAAACATAAAGTATACTAAGGAAAGTTATTTCATCCACTCTTATTACACTCTCCAGTTTTATTATTCTAACATATATTACCGTCAATGCACCGTGAGTGCAGCTTTACAACTCTGTTGTTCCAATAGCCGGCGCTGCACTAGCCAGAGTTTCCTTGATCTCGAGCTTTTAGTCCGATCAACCATCTTTGCAATTAATCTCGAGATTGGCAATCTTGGTCTGCACTATAGCGAGTTTGGAATCTCGAGCTTGACGGACTTAGTCTCTTTCCTCAATTTAGCGCGATCGTGAGCTGCATTAGCCCGCTCTCCGAGCTTGGTCTAGTCCTGGAGCATGCGCAGTCTAGGAAAATAAGCATGTGGTTGTTGTGCGGAGAAACTCGCACAGAGTGCTCGTCAATGGGCCTGCCATGCTCCGCTGCTCCCACACAACGAATGAATAAATTAGCCCGAGTCGCTGAATTATCGCGAGCTGCACTGTACCAAATAAGAGCGAGTTAGTGAGCTATTTCCCAAATTAGCTCACTGTTTTGGAAACTAGCCCAAGATATCTTGGGCTTGTTAAGCTCGAGATTTTTCAGTGAATTAGCTCACTGTTTGCGTCTGCACTGCAAATTAGCTCGAGCTAGTTCTGATCGGGCTATTTACCCGGATCAGAGCTAGCGCGCTAATTGAAAAACTCGCTATAGTGCAGACGCAGCTAATGTTTACTCGTCCCAGGCTCGGTTTTACAAGTTTGTTGTTCGCAAAGCTCCTCGAAATTGGGCACAGAAGCATAAACAGGTTACTAAATGTCAGCCATATTGAACTACAAAACGCAAACATGCATGTGGGTTGTTTGAGAAAGGGAGGGTGTAATGTAGCCCTCGTAATCTCTAAGTTGATTTTCGAGGCATACCTCAAGGGGTATCTGAAGTAAAAGTATATATTTTTTATATTAAAAAAATTATTGTCTCTTACATAATATGTCAAAGTTTTTGTTGTTTTAAACTGTTCTTAATTGATTTATATTTTATGTTGTTACACATGTATTATATGTGAAATAAATACCTCGGAAGGAGGATAAAGAGAGAAAAAAAATACATTGCTAAGGTGCATGGAATCACCCCCAAATAATTTTATCAAACAGAATATTACATTATATGTCATATTGACTGCATATATCAATGAAGTTTAAATAAATTAATTTCTAAAAATGATATGAATTACTAGGAGTTAAATGTAGAAGCAAACAACCATTTTTTTCACGATGGACAAACAGAGCTTAAGTCGGACTTAAACTCCATGTGAGGCCTTTTAAATGCTTGTCCATTCTAGACTTTGTTCAAGTCTTTGTAGCTTTATTTTGTGAAAAAAACACTTTTAAAAGTGCAATATCCCCAAACTAAAGCCCCAGTCACATAGGACCCCGGAAGCAACACGATTCACCCCGACACGTTGTTCTGAGGCAGTTAACTGTGAATTAACAAAGAGTCAGGGTGAATCGTGTTGCTTCCGTGGTCCTAGCTATGTGACCAGGGCTTAAAAGGCTCGTATTCTGAGAGTGAGGTTTAACTTAACCCAGATGTAAATTATTGTCATTTAGACCATTGGTTTAACTTTTGAACACATCGGCCCGTATTCCGATAGCGAGGTTTAACTTAACCCAGGTCTAAGTCATTGTTCTTTAGACTCTTAGTTTAAATTTTGAATAGATCGAGGCTAAATAACACTGCCTTAGTCCAGTGTAATTTACACCGGGAATCGAAATACATGCCAAAGAGTTTTAAATGTCATGGATTGTTTATGGGGTTTGGTTTAATATACTACACACTAGAAAAATATTTCTTTTGCCTCAGGTACCCTTTAGAATTCTAGCAAATGACTAAGAGGGTGTTGATCAAGAGTTGCAATTGATCACTAGTTGCAGTTGATCAGAACGTGCCAATCAAAATCATCGTTTTATGCGCGTCTTGTTAAGTGCCCATACAGTGAGTGAATGAAAATGCGCGTTACAATAGGCAAAGTTGCAGTTGATTTGCAGTTGAGTGTGAACAATACCCCATAAGAGAGATAACCCGATGTTTTAACTGCTGTGCATCTGGAGGGAGGTGAACTTCAAGCAGTAGATGTGTTTAGCTATTGCATACTTCCATGCTAGACATTATTTGGGGGGAGGGGGTGGAGAGTTAGCGAAACTAAATAATCTGCCTAGTTCCAAACTGCTATCGCAGATATGGATGTGTGAGCCCCAGGACCTACATCCCCAGCCCCTTAAACACACACACACAAGGGCCAGCAGAAACTGCACATTTTCTCCACAATTTTCTTCTTACTAGTATTCTTTTAAACAATAGTAGTTTTGATAATCACAAAAAAGGTGGGTATTTTGACAGTTTTCAAAGATGTATGTCTCTTTTTTCATTCTACATGTAACTCACTGAAATCAGGGAATTTCCCATCTCCCTGCAGAAAGTAACTGAGAAGGGTGTTTTCATTTATACTGAGGGAAGGGAGGGGGTGAGCATAGGCTACACCACCTGAGGAGGGGGAGACAAAAGACTGGGACAAAAGTATTAATTCAAGCATTCACCATAGCTTCATGGTAATGAATGAAGATCATGCACGCACCACCATGGGGGAGGGAGGCAAAATTTAAGGTGAAGACCTTTTTTTTTAATTTTCAGCTCAGGCTCCCCCCCCC
>BQKZ01007945.1:0-10396 GCA_036244855.1 Temnopleurus reevesii | reverse complement strand
ATTTTTCTACGAGCGAATTCTTTTGAAAATTTGAATTTGACCGTTAAATCGTATTTAGCGCCCTCTCTTGGTTATAACAATATTTTGCTTCTTATCGGGCATATAGAAAATTATTTCCAAGATTTTATTAAAGCATGCTAAAAAAGAATACATAAAGAATAAATTCTGAAATTTTTATCCAATTCTGTTCATGAGAAGCTGTCCTTTATCAAGAAAGAAAATATTGAATTCGCGTCGGGGGCTACGACGCTAAAATATTTTCCACACTTTAGGTTATAAATTTTCCAAAACTTGTTAATTTTTCGTACAATCTTTTGTACAACATGTTCATGATATCGTGTTTCTTTTAAAGTAGATTTGAGGACAAAATTTGGCGATAAAAATATTCGCTTTTACCCAAACTATACTTGGGCTTTAACCCTCCAAAATGTTATGTATGGCAAAAATAGTTTACATTGACATTACAGTAGAACGTGAATCAGATATCATAGGAAAAAAATTAATAATAATAATAATAATGGTGATTTCTGTTTAAACGTACAGGTACGTCAATAATAAAGCTCATGGCACTGTACATAAAACAATAAGTATATCATGATTTAGATACAATAGATTTAGAATGCAATGAAATATACCAATAGAAAAATACATGATTGTACAATAACAATATATAATCTTCAGTTCAAATGGTACAAGAAAAACAAGTTCTACTTTTCTTGACATTAATGTGAATGCATGAAAACATTTCATTGCCTCTAGCTGTATAGACACCAATGTTCATTTCATTACACATACACATCTATTATGAAAGACAGTATAGTCTGGGAAACCATTTATCTAAATAGAAGAGATGCATTTTTCATGTTTTTGCAATTTATTCTTTCGATTTATTAATGGGAAGTGACGGAGATTTTTCTTGTGAATCAATACTAAGGAACATTTGCAGCATTAATCATCCTCAGAGCGCGAGTCATTGCCCCTCGATCGTTGGAAAATTTGTCAATTTTAATGATAACTTACAGCATTAATCTTTCATCTTTTTCAACATCATGCTAGGTTTTGCTTGTTTCATGTAGTTTGAGCAAAAGAATTTTGTTTAATAAATCACAAATTCTGAGCTCTGCATTTAGGCTATGTCTTAAAGTCTGTTTCGTACATGATAATTCACCTCTACACAGCACTATATCCAATTGAATGTATTGTAATATTCTATCAAATTGTAATTTATAGTGATTATCTTTCCATCCTTAGTTGCTTATGTAATAATAGTTAGTTTGATATAAGTTTTAAGAGCTTCTAAATTTAATCTATTATTTTTGTTTATTATTGCAACTTGTGCGAAATAGTTGTTAAGCGCTTGGAGATTTATTTTATAATATTAAGTGCTAAGTTAAGCATATGGTATAATAATAATAATAATAATAATAATAATAAACACGTTGCTTATATAGCGCATGTCACTGCCATTGCGTCTCTATGCGCTTAAGAAATGAAAAGTAGGAAATTAAAGATGCCATTTGATTGGGACAAAGTCATTTATAGTGCTTTTTGAATAGATAGGTTTTCACGGAGGATTTAAACTTCGATATTGTGGGTGAGTTTTTTAAATGAGATGGGATATTGTTCCAGAGTGATGGAGCAGCATGAGAGAATGACCGCTCTCCATAAAACTTTGTATGCACGCTAGGGCACTGTAACAGGTTTTTCTGAGCCGATCTGAGATTTCGGGGCAGATCATACTTCACTAAAGTTTCACATAAATAATTTGGGGCTGTGGAATTAAGACATTGATAGGTAAGAACTAGTATTTTAAATATCAAGCGTGACTTGACTGGGAGCCAGTGTAATTCTTTCAAAACTGGGGTGATGTGAACACGTTTTCTTGTGCAGGTTATTAACCGTGCAGCAGAATTTTGAATCACTTAACATTGTTATTACTATATCTGTATGTCATTGTGTACAATGAATAATAAATCAATTCATCAACATTTGTCAGCAAATGGAGTAACAAGAATACAATGATCTCTAATGGAAGGAAAAAATATGATTTTATGACAGGGCATGACAGAGTATAGTGGTCAAAATTCTATTGCTAATATAGTGCCCTGCTCAGCAAACGACCACCTAGGTTTTGCTCAGCGAATGGCCATGATTGGTTTTTCCTTACTTTTTAAAGGGGAACTTTGCCCAGACATTGATGTCCTCTCCGTGGGTGGAGAAAAATACAATGATCAAACTGTGAAAATTTGAGCATAATCGGACAATCCATTCAAAAGTTACGAATTTTAAAAGTTTTAATTTCCACACCTGATGGGCTCCTTAAATTGGCAACGTATCCAAACAAAATGGCTGCCAACATGGAGACCTCTCCATTCACTTTGTACACACAATTTCACATTTTCTTTTTTTTTAATGAAAAATAGACAATAAATCAGCAAAATTCATTCCGAAATCCAAGCAGAATCAAAATGTCCACATCATACAAGAGAAAAGTACAATTTTGTCTAATTTTCTAATAAAAGAAGAAAATGTGAAATTCTGTGAACAAAGTGAAGAGAGTTGGCAGCCATTTTGTGCCTGTACATTGCCAATTTGAGGAGCCCATGGGGGTTTAAATCAAAACTTTGAAAATTCATAACTTTTGAATGGATTGTTGGATTTTGCTCAAATTTTCACAGTTTGATCATTTAATTTTTCTTCATCCACTGAGAGTGCATCAATGTCTGGGTGAAGTTCCCCTTTAACCTATTGACGAATGTATTCTGTAATTCCCAGAGACTCTGTGCAGGGACTAAACGATTCCAGTGCCAATTTGAGGAGCCCATAAGGGGTGTAAATCAAAACTTTGAAAATTCATAACTTTTGAATGGATTGTTGGATTTTGCTCAAATTTTCAGAGTTTGATCATTTAATTTTTCTTCATCCACTGAGAGTGCATCAATGTCTGGGTGAAGTTCCCCTTTAACCTATTGACGAATGTATTCTGTAATTCCCAGAGACTCTGTGCAGGGACTAAACGATTCCGGTAGTCAATGGGTTAAAACTGATGGAAATTAGATTTTGTGTTTTCTTAGTATGAACTTATCAAGTATCTAATTGGGTGTTGCTCAAAATCAACTGCAACTTTGCCAATTGTAACGCGCATTTTCATTCACGCACGGTATGCGCATTTAACAAGACGGGCATGAAACAATGATTTTGATTGGCACGTACCGATCAACTGCAACCTCCGATCAATTGCAACTTTCGAGCAATACCCCCTTAGTGTATCTTTATTATACGGATCCGATAAATCAATAAATAGAAAATAGGTTCGTCTTGTAGCGAATATCATAGGAAAAAATGTTTATAAACACTTTAAAAATATTTGGTATTCTACTGTAAACAACGTGAAATAGCCAATTTAATTGGCTTGCGGCTAGCTCCTTGAAGATATAAACTGCAAATGCAAACAGTCAATCACAAATCTTTTTCTTACAAAAAAGCAATTGCAACAAATGACAAATTCATTATATCATATTATAAAAAGACACAAATAGGATAAAGAAAAAAAATAATACCAAAATAACTCTTTAAAAAATAAAATACCGCTAAAAACGAGGCAAGACACGTCAGAGCTAAACCACGATATTACAAAGATTTCATCTGTGGTTGACGGAGGTTTACGAGTAATTTGAGGCTGCAAGGACAGTGATCACGAAAATAACATTTTCATAATTTTTTAAAGGAAATTTTACAATTAAAACTGGACCTCCCTTATGCAGTCTGGAAGTCTCTCTTATCCAAACACAAACTTGACAAGATTTTGCTTATTTCACTATAACAATTTATGGGAAATCACAAATTTCAAGTACAGTTAAATCTGTCTTTAATAGCGGCCACCTGTCTATAGTGACCACCTGTCATGGCCATTCAAATTTGTCACCTCTAGATGAAAGTGTGTGCTATATAACGTTCACTATTATTATTATTATTATTATTATTATTATTATTATTATTATTATTATTATTATCACTGTCTGTCACCTGACGACAGTGGAAGCCTTTTCTGTTTCCCTTATGTGGCCACTATAGACAGGTTTGAGTGTGTAATCATTACTGAAAAGTAGACAAAATTGTACTTTTCTCTTCAATTATGATATGGTCATTTTGATTCTGCATGCATTTCGGAATGAATTCTGTTGATTTATTGTCTAAAAAAAGAAGAAAATGTTAAATTCTGTGTACAAAGTGAATGGAGAGTTCTCCATATTGGCAGCCATTTTGTGCCTGTACTTTGCCAATTTAAGGAGCGCATGAGGGGTTTAAATCAAAACTTTGAAAAGTCATAACTTTTGAATGGATTGTTGGATTTTGCTCAAATTTTCACAGTTTGATCATTGTATTTTTCTTCATCTACTGAGAGTGCATCAATGTCTGGGTGAAATTCCCCTTTAAGTACTAACTTGTAATTCTCGCCTTTCAAGAGATGAATCTTAATCTACATCTGGTCAACCACAAATCGTTTGCGCTTAACATTCTCTGCAGGGCTGCAATCTGGCGCATGCTCTTGAATATATTCTAGCGTAAACCACTGCGTCTTTTAAAACACAACCGCAAAGAAGCCTGATTTAACTATGAAGTGTTCGGGACTAATAAGCTGATATCTTGCAGTATTCAGTTTTAAATTGATAATGTTCTTCCGTTCGCTCCCAATAATGTATAACGTGAGGGAAATCTTAAGATAAGAAATGGGGGTGGGGGGGGGCTTATGTGTATCATTTTCCATGTCTTCTTATAAGGAAAAAGTAGTTTTCAGGTGACTGCATGTGTTCCTGCTTATTTCGCTCATTTGCACTCACACACACATTCTCTCTCTCTCTTTTCCCCTTTTTCTTTCTTCCTTATTTCACATGTGCTTTAAGTCTCTCCTACTATCTCTTTTACTTTTACAATATTTGTAATTACTTGATCTCTGAGAGAAAAAAACAAATCAAATTAAATGGATCTATAAGCAATCCCAGTCTTGATAGAATGTGTGAAGGAAATCTACATAAGAATGGCCAAGACAGACTCTGTTACGAAAAAAAAACGCATAACCTCTCATATACGATCTACAGTAGATATCAAAAGAGTAAAGTAAGAATATTCTATACCGAGATTAAAATTTGCTATTTCAATATGAAAAGCAAGAGTTTAACACCATATTCATAAGTTTTAAAAGAAGAGTCTACCCCAAAATGATGTATGAATGTAAACATGCAAATAGTGGATCTACATATCTTTCATAAAGATATCCTACTGTTAAAGTTTTGAAGAAATCATATTTTGGGGGGCAAAAGTAACATTTTAGGACATTGATACAGATGTAACAAATGGTCAGTTGTGCACCTATGATATCATCAGAACTTTGCCAATTTGTCTAAATATATAAATGTTCATAACTTTCTTGTTAGTCGTCCAATTTTTATCAAATTTCTTTTGTT
The DNA here is from genome assembly GCA_036244855.1 of Temnopleurus reevesii. Classification (NCBI taxonomy): domain Eukaryota; kingdom Metazoa; phylum Echinodermata; class Echinoidea; order Temnopleuroida; family Temnopleuridae; genus Temnopleurus; species Temnopleurus reevesii. The sequence goes on along the minus strand of BQKZ01007945.1, from coordinate 4,931 downwards.
CTATTCATCTAATTTTTATGCTTCTGTTGAAGAAATATTATTTTTGGGTAGACCCTCCTTTTAAAAAAGATTTGACATTTTTATCTGGCAAAATAATACTGGCAAAAAAGTTGTTAAATTAATTCTACTGTTTTCACATCTACTATAGATTCAAGCCAAGTTTTGGTTTAAAAAAAATTCTGAAATTTATAACATTAAATGTTTGTTAATCATATTTGGATGATGCACATAACCCACAGTCAAAATAAGCAATAAAAAATGTTTTATCCTATCTTAGGAAACTGGATAAGCAGTGTCACCGATTATAGCTCTATATTACGAGTAGTGCACGGACCTCTGGGAGAACAGTTCAAAGAACTGAAGCGGCTACCCTGGTTACATGTAAATAATATGAATTATTATCATCATTAATATTATTTGAGGATGGACACAAGTTTCTCATGCCTTAATGGAAATTATCAGCTACCATTTCATGTTTACTTTCAAAGTAAAGTAAATACATGACTTGGTGCAAGATTTACAAATACATGTATGACCTAGATTAATTTGCAATACTTTATCTAGAAATTGCTTCAATATTTTGATCGGCTGTTATCTATATTATATGCTTGATGGCATAAATCATAACTGTGACCCATTTGAGAAATGAATAACAAAAATTTCATATCAAACTGAACAGAGCAGGGTGAATCTCTCGACAGGCGATAAACGGCTGATCAAAAGTATACAAAAACAAATGTTTTAATCTTCTCTCCCGTGAGACCGCACGTTTTAATCACGGAAAAGAATCCACGCTTCATTTCTTGTGACCCCTGTAGGCATGTCCGACGATCAGACAATTACCAATAGATACATCGGACAGCTAAAACACAATATAGGATAACGTCAATCAGTCCAAGCCTAAGTCAACATGCTATAAACCATCCTATTCATTATGAACTGTGAGCAGAAGGGACAAAGACTCCGGACAAAGAAGAAAACCTTCATTCAAGTGTAGTGGTGTAGTGGTCGTGACTCTCGCCTTTCAACCAGAGGGTCGTAGGTTCGAATCCCACCCATGGCGCCAATTTCCTTCAGCAAGAAATTCATCCACACTGTGGTGCACTCAACCCAGGTGAGGTGAATGGGTACCTGGCAGGGATCTTTATTCCTTGAAATGCCAAGTGCGCTGGTGGCTGCCGGGCTAAAGCTAGGGTAATAAATACAAAGCGCCTTGAGCACTCAGCAATTAGAGTGGATATGTGCGCTATATAAATTGCATGTATTATTATATTATATCATTAACAATAGCGAGATGGACATGACGGAAAATTCAATCCTTTCTATTCTGTTGAAAAATGTTGTACCATAGTCGCACCTGGGACTTGCTTTGATGATCATGAAGCTATTGTGAGGGATTGAATGAAGTTGTTTATTTTGTCCCAGGACTTTGTCCCTTCTGCTCACAGTGATGGCTGCAAGCGCTGTGCTACATCCAATTTCCTGTGCCCAGAATCTTTTGTGATTTCAACAGATTTTGACTGTGTACTTTTTTGTGGAGAGTTGATGTGTGAGGTTGGATGGGATAGTTTTGTTCCTCCAGTTCTCTCTTCCTAAATATCTTGCTGCTCTCCTTCTGAAATTCTTTCATTATTGTCTCTACCACTTCTTCCTATCATTTTCTAATTCAACGACCCTATTGAAATCATTCAATTGGTACCTATTGAAATCAGCTTTCACATCCTGTCATGTACTTTGCAACTGACAAATAAAGAAAATCAAATCAAAACTTCTTTGCATTCTTTGTCGTTTTTTTTTAACCATATATCGGAATATAATAACATAGGTCAGACAGCTTAATTTGATATCTTTCAAATAAAATCATAATGTGGGCAATGTCCTAAAACATTCATCTTCTCCGTCATTATCATTCTATGCTCCTCTCTCCTCTCGTCTTTCATTCTCTCGTCTTTCATTCTCTCCATCTCTTTCTCTCTCTCTCTTTTCACTATCACTCTTCCTTTCTTTCATCTCTCTCTCTCATCATCACTCTTCCTTTCCATCATCTCTCTCTCTCATCAACCCATCTCCCTCTCTTGCCTCAGTTGTTTTGTTATTCTCTACTCCACCTCATCCGCAATCCAAACTACTTACCCCTCACTTACTTATTTCCCTTTCGTATTCTTGAATGAATCCTGCCAATTTTGGAAGTCTTTGATGACACAACCCTATATTCTACCACCGGTATATGGGTTAATGCGAACCCATCTCCTGATTGCTACTTTTCCTCAACGTCTCATAATCTCGTTAAACGTCTCTACGGCTTCAAGATACAATGTAACAAATCCCTTACATCCAAAGCATGACTCAGTTATATAAAGAACATCCATTAAATAAAGCCCAAAAAAGCTGCGCTCAGCATTATACCTCATCCCCAATGCATTTGCTTGATAATGGTTAATGTTTATTTTCAAATTACGGCAATAATTTGATTAGGATCTTGAAAGAGTATATTTTTAAATGAGGAAGCCATAAAAATTCTGAGATATAGATCAGGAAGATATCGTAAGTTATGCTTCCTGATTTGCTGATATATGTATTGTATGACACTGATTTCTTTTATCTTCATTTATTCATGGCATCAAAATATAAATATCATCTCCTTTTTTCTTTCCTTAAAGTTCTGTACTGTTTATCCATGTTACTAATTCTTAATATTACTAGTTAGCATTCGCACTTCGATATGTCTTTTGAGTTTGACAACATACCACATCTTAAACATATTAATTTTGATAAGAATTATTAGAATTATGAAGTATCTATTACAAAATAAATCATAAAATGAAAATAACCGATTTATATATACATATTTTGAATCAATTCAATTGTCAGTTTCATGCTCCCACTATTTGAGGAAAACAAAATCCCCTGACTTTTTCCTTGATTTTTTCCCCAGATAAATTTCTAAAATTCATAAAATTTGCTGGCACAATTCACTCATTTCAACCTATCTTTATACATAAAATTTGATTTCCAAATGAATATTGTGTCTAATTTGCTGGTTGTCCCCAGACTGGAAACGGAACTTATACTTAAGGTTTTCCAGGTAAAGTGCTCGTTTTGCTATTTAAACTGGAACAATGCGTTTAAATAACTGTATTTCAATACATGATACCAAGAGCTAATGAACCATCACACAGTTTCTCATCTGAACAAAGTCTACTTATCTCTACAACACATTTCCCCAATCTACGCAATTTTCTTGAATTTCACATGGCAAGATTGTTGAAACAAAATTTCTTCAAAGTTCTCCATTACTCAGACAACATCATAAAGCTTCGCACTCGTATCCCTTTCCCCCAAGCTGCAGATGGCATTAATTCCCGAGAACTCAAACGGCAAAGAAACAAGCTTTTAGAAATAATTAGATGAAATGATCATAATTAGGACTCTGCGAGACGGGATTAGTGGCAGCTGGATTTTCTGATTGCATTTAGCAGCTACATGGATCCTGCAAGGATCTTTGACGCAGCTAGGCCACAAGTGAGAAATTCACATTCATCTTCATTTTAAGTCTCAGCTACACAATCCCATAAAAAGCCAACGTATGCCTAACATATAATGATATATAGCTCACGCATCCACTCTGCTGAGTGTTCAAGGCGATTTGCATTACCATTTCCCTGGCGTTAGTCCAGCATACACCAGCGCACAAGGCATTTGAAGAATAAATATTTGTGCCAGTTACCCATTTGCCTCACCTGGGTTGATTTCAGCACACTGTGGATGAATTTCTTCCTGAATGAAATTAACGCCATGGGTGGGATTGGAACCTATGACCCTCTGGTTGAAAGGCAAGAGTCAGAACCACTACACCACGGCACCTAAACAAGGCTCTACAAACCTACTTGCCCACTTGCCCTAAGTGAAACAGCTGTGTGGGCAAACATTTTTTAAAGTCACTTGCCCAAACGGGTAATAGGCTAAAGAGTGGATGAGTAACTTCCTTAAGAAAGACATCAGATTACAAACATATGCCACAACACTTTAGATAAGTGATCCTACACCATGGAAACAACAACCACACCTGGAAACAGAGATGTTCTTGCTTCATTCCCGTAATCCAAGATTTCCGGCTAGTCCGATCAAAAGCGGGGTTAGCCAGGTTAATATATTCTGGTCATGCTCACAGACAGGACATTAGGTATTAGATGTTCTCTATAAATTCTGCTTAAGTTTAAACAGAACCGCGTATGTAAAGCCGCTGAATCTTAAGAGGATCTTTGGATAAATGCTTTGAAGAATTGGTGTCATAGACCCTTTTCAGATCTACGGCGTGAAACCACTTTTATGGAAACCAGTTTAACAGAAATTAATTTCGAAACTAGTGGTTTAGAAATCCACTTCAAGAGGTCAATTTTCTTAACTAGGAACAAGTTCAGACGTTAATTTGAATGCCCGAGATCTGTAAAGCAGCCTTAAGTAGCTCCAGCTTAAGGTGATTTTAAGGCGCTCGGAAGAATTATACAATGGACTTGTAGTCAATGCCAGAGTGCAAAGGGGATCGCTGGAAGAAAATGACCAGCTGTCTATCTGTTCCCTAGCAACAGAGCCACTTTTAGAGAAGTGGACTTTAAACCCATTTTACTGGCCATTCTAAACAGGATGCAACAGGCCTTCCAAACCTGCTTTGGAAACTAGTTTTGTGTAAGCCACTTTCGAGAACTATATTTGAACGGGGTCTAAGATGTTCTCTTTAAAGGGGTACTATTATGAAAATACAAGTTGATCTGTATTGATGTATTATACCATTATCAATACCCTTTTCAGTGAAAGAGGGCCCAAATGTGTTTCATATATTTTATAATATTTTTTCTTCATTTTTATGTTGGCTTAGTTGGGAACGCCCCTAATTTTTTTTTTCAAATGTCAATAATGTGGTGACATCACAA
>BQKZ01007941.1:14763-27689 GCA_036244855.1 Temnopleurus reevesii | reverse complement strand
TTTTTACCATATCATTAAAGTCATATTTTTTTTCTTGCTTTTTTCACTGTACATTCAATTTTTCAAATTGTTTAACAGTGCTGTAAATAGCAAGATTTGGGAGAAAAAGGAACAAAAAACAGGGAAAGTACATTAACCACTTGAATAAGGTATTCAGTTCGTACCTCAAGGTGGCGCTCTTCTCCTTGTGCTTCATCTGTGTGGAGAGTGCGGGCGAGATGAGATGGCGTGGGTAGGCAAATGTATGGAAGATACTCTGGGGGTAGCGGAGTTTGTTGCACATCTTACGGAAGGTTTCTAGTCGCTCTAAGCTAACTTCTGCATCAAACACGATCTTCATCAACTGATAAAAGAGAAGAAAAATATCATATGGGTCTATAATACATGTATTTGTAATCAATGGTCATTTGAGAGAAGTTTAGAGAAGCAAAGTTTGTTGCACATCTTACGGAAGGTTTCTAGTCTTTCTAAGCTAACTTCTGCATCAAACACAATCTTCATTAACTGATAAAAGAGAAGATATGATCAAATTGGTCTTCAATATTTGCTATCAGTGGTCCTTTTAGAGAAGTTTAGAGAAGCAAAGCTTGTTGCAGATCTTACTGAAGTTTCTACACACTCCGAGCTAACCTCAGTGTTAAATATGATCTTCATGAGCTTTAAAAGGATATTTGCAGAAGAAAGAAGACAAACTTGATGAAGTGGATCTCTAAAATTTGTAATTGACATTTGGGAAACTTTAAGATATAGTCTGAGTGCTTAATTAAATCTCTGAGCTACTCTCCGCAACAAGAACAATCTCTATGAACTAAAGCAGAGTTTGAAATATTTAAAGGTTAAATTTCCAGGCTTATAATTTAAATGGCTGTTTTAATAAAGGTAATCAAAGGTCATTAACAGTAAGCTAAAATGTGTATGATCTCAGCTGAAATCCTTCTAGAATTGATTGATCTCACTTATTCTCTACTTGAGCTAAAGTTATCGCTAGTGCTTGACACACATATCTTGAGAAGATTTTGAAGTTTTAACACTTACCTGAAATGTGTTTGATCTAAGCTGAATGCCTTCTGGTAAGAACTGATCTAAGTGAAAGGTATTGCCAATGTTGGTTACACTAATTTTCTTCTCCTTGGAAAGTGCCGAGACGGGGAAACTTCTCGTCACGACTTGCTCACAAGCTGGAAGATGAATGCAGAATACAGAAATATAATGCAATGAAAAACAAAACATACACATTGATTATTCTAAATATAAATCCTGAAGAATAAAAATTAACTCATGATTTGGCTGTGAGTGAATTCATAACATAAAAATACAATTCATCTGGAACATCATATAAAAAATAACAAAGATCTGAAAGGAATGAATAAAAAAAACTTTTCAAACAATCTATCTTTATATAGCACCAATTCATCCAACTTGAAATTGGGATTGTAAAAAAAAAATCTTGAGAACAGTGTAAAAATACTTGGTAGTATGAGCATATTTTAATACGTCATTGATATTCTCAGGATTATTCTGTAGTTCAAAAAGAGAAAGCTCTGATGAACTATTTGATGTTATTGGCTTGACACTAAAATTTTTAAGTATGGGCATTTCAGAACTATTTTTGTAGTAAAAAAGAGAGAAAAAAAAAAAAAGACCCTAACTTTTTCCCCCATCTATAAAAGTTGCAAACTGTACAATATAATGAGAATACATGAGCCTGTATGCCTATGAAATTAAAGCTCCAGTGTCATGGGCTGAAATAAGTACTTAATGGACAGACTTTTCTAAAAATGTGTAGCATAAGTGCATCCAGCATACCTTGCATATCAATGGGTGTGCCCTTGAAGATGATGCGATACGTCGTCAGGAAGACTGCCCCCTCTGCTGGTAGTAATGTGGGTCCACCCATAACACCTCCCTGGCCCTCTTCCCTACCGTCAAGAACTAGGTAGCCTCTCAAGCCCTCCATGACTTTCTCTTCGCCGGGTAGGAGTGAAGGTTTCAGGATCTTAGGCTATAAACAGAAAGGGTGGATATGAAAGTAATTAATAGTTACACCAGAAAACTATTTTAGAGTTACATGCATAACCCTGAAATAGTAGTGTGAGTTTGCCCAGAATGCCTCCTTGGACCTCTTCTCGGCCGTCTAGGACCAGATAGCCTCTCAAGCCCTCCATGACTTTCTCTTCGCCTGGTAGGAGTGAGGGTTTTAGTATCTCGGGCTGTAAAGGGCAAGAGTGGATATGAACGTGATTAATAGTTAAGGCAGAAGACTATTTTAGAGTTATAACCCTGAGATAGCAGTTTGGATTTGCCAATAACATCTCCTTGGCGCTCTTCCCGACCGTCTAGGACCAGATAACCCCTCAAGCCCTCCATGACTTTCTCTTTGCCAGGCAGTAGCAAAGGTTTCAATATCTTGGGCTTTAAAGGGAAAGAGTGGATATGAAAGTGATCAACAGTTACAGCATCTTCGGACATCAGCTATCATTGGTCTAGTGGGAAAACATGTGTCTAGTCATCAGGAGATCATGGGTTCGATTCCTACATCAGTATGCCTGTGAATTTTTTTCAAAGCATCTCGGAAACCTTGAAAAAAAGTGAAGAATAAGACTTTTGGAGGCATTGTTATTATCATTTTTATATCGATGTAAAAACTATATATTTTTTTTGTAACACAACTGGAAATACGTACCTTTTGAATCGGTGGTAACCTCTTGCTTTCTCTGTTGACAGCATCTAACGTTTCTATATGCATTGCAACAAGCCCTGAAAGATACCATATGAAACAAATATGTTATAAGGTTTTTATGATCAACATCTCCTTTAACCCTATTCTAACCCCCTCCTCCTCAAATGTTGTGATCACTCTGCCTCAAATTATTATCTATTTTCTATTGTGATAAATAAGCAAAATATTCACTTCTAAACTATACTGAAACCATAATTCTTCAAAAGGGCTAGCAAAAGGACCTCATTTTCATTGGGGTCTTTGCCCCTTGACAATGTAGTATAGCCAGTCAATTCCATACATACAGTAATTTTAAAAATACTAGATCACTTAATCACCTGGTATAAGACCATGTAGATTCTTGAGGTGATCATGTGACACGCCGGCCTCGGTGCAGACCTTGTCGACGAACCGTGAGATGAATTTGATAACCCTGTTTGGTACGTCCTTGGGGTCGCTCTCGTCAAAGTTGTTTTCCGCATCATAGCTATCACTACCACCCATACTGGAGAGGTATAGAAGAGAGAGGTGGGCGAAAGAAGCAAAGCAAAAGACAGAGGCAAGAAACATAGAAAAAAAACACAGGCAAAGCACAAAAGAGATGAGAAAGCACAGGCAGAGAATAGCGGCAAAGAAAAAAGTGGCAAAATAAGTTTGGTACACAAAAGATGCAAGGAATACAGGATACAGGTATGATACAAAGGAAAGAAAAGATGTGGAAAAAGGGTGATGCAAAAAGACAAAGAAATGGTACAAGCATGCAAAAATATCAGGAATATTAGAAGATATATAAGGAGACAAAAGAAAAATAATAGGGAAAAGCAAGTAAAAAGAAAAGCAAGGAGAGGAAAAAGCAAGGAAAATGAAATGAAAAAGCAAGAAAAGAGGTATTGGAATTGAAGTCACAATACAAAGGCAAAATGGAAAGGAAAAGGAATGGTAATGGAAATGAAAAAGAAAGAAAAAAGCAAGGAAAAGAGGAAGAGAAATTGGACAGGCATCATAATATGGCAATGAATTAATAGGCAAAGCACATTGGCAAGGCATAAAGGCAAACAAAAGGGCAGAGACAAACGGAAAAGAGAGTAAGCAAGAAAGGCAGACAGACACACAATTTCAAAGACAGAAAAAGTACATTAAGGTCAAACAAAAGAAGGAAATGATAAAGAGAAGTGAATTGGAGTAGAACAAAATGGTGGAAAGGAAGGAACAGGGTGGAAATTGGCAAGAGAGAATAAAACATAAGAGAGAACAGCATATATTTAGGCAAAATAATAAAAATGCGGCAAGAAAAGCATTAAATATCACGTAACAAAGAAAAGAAAAACAAAGGAGAGAGTGTGGATAGAGGAGAAGGGAAGAAAAAATATCCAAACAGCTGAAACATGATAGCTTACGAAATTAATTCAACAGTCTTATAAAAAAAATGAAATATTTAATAGAAAGACTTAGTTCACCAGCAGTAATATTTCACCTTCCTCACATAATTTGTAAATTCCAAGTTATGCCCAGGTTCATATCATATTTCTAGGACCATTAATCATTGTTATCATTAATATTATTGAAAAGTTGAACTTAGTTTGTCCATGTATATACATTATGATTCAATGTGATCCTGCACATTTTATTTTAAAAACAATATGCAAGCTGCTAAGTACATCAAAATGAGTTGCAAATGTATGTAATGCCTCTAGCAGCACCTTATTATAAGGGCAATGGCATAAAAAAAACCCAGCTCATACAAACAAAAAATTTAAAAAAAACTACATCATATGAAATATAATTCATGTCACTAATTCAAAATATATAATAAATTAAATTTATCAAATAAATATATTTAACAATTAGCATTGACATTTAAAAAATATCAAACTTTTGAAATATCCAGCTTTTGAGAACTGACTTGAACTTAAAATTTTATGTCAATATTCACTCAATTAACAATACAATGTAAATAGAAGATTACTTGAATAGCCCTTCGACCATGGCAAATATTTGACTAACATGAGGCCAACATATCTAAAGTTGCATTTCATTTAAACACTCTTGAATCAACCCACTTTTGTGTTATTTTTTAAACAGAAATTTGTACTTTTTTCCCTTGCATTTAAAGGTCCACTATTATGAAAATACAAGTTGATCTGTATTGATGTATTATACCATTATCAATACCCTTTTTACTGAAAGAGAGTCCAAATGTGTTTCATATATTTATATAATATTGGATGGCAATAAATGGAATACCAGGGAATATTGCACGAGTTAGGGCAATATTGCACGAATCGAAGATGAGTGCAATATTGGCCCTAACGAGAGCAATATTCCCAGTATTTCATGAAATGAAGCCATCCAATATAATTATTATTATCTTTACATATACCAGAAGGCTGGTCACTGCTTTGCGCAAGCGTAAAATTGAAGCCGTACAATATGGCTTAATATTGTACGGCTTAAAACGCTCATATAGATAATAATTTATAATATTTTTTCTTCATTTTTATGTTGGCTTAGTTGGGAATGCCCCTACAAATTTCTTTCCAATGTCAATCCTGTTGTGACATCACACAAGTCAAGTTTGTTCACCTTTCTAGATCATGTTTCAGAGCTGGTTCTGTAAATAACAAAAGGAAATATGTGGATCAATGCAGGTATTTAAATTCAGGTAATTGCGCATTCTAATTCCCTTTCATGGGCAATCACCTGAATTGAAATCCCTGCATTGATCTACCTATTTCCTTTTGTTATTTACAGAACCAGCTCTGAAACATGATATAGAAAGGTGAACAAACTTGACTCTTGTGATGTCACAACAGGATTGACATTTGAAAGAAATTTGTAGGGGCATTCCCAACTAAGCCAACATAAAAATGAAGAAAAAATATTATAAAATATATGAAACATATTTGGACTCTCTTTCATTGAAAAGGGTATTGATAATGGTATAATACATCAATACAGATCAACTTGTATTTTCATAATAGTACCCCTTTAAGCATCTAGGTTGTTTTATCTCAATGAACAATAAATGAAAAGTAGCTGACCAATGTCCTACCTTCCAGTGAGATTACTACTACCGCCGCTGTCCCCTTCTAGTGTGATGGAGTTCTTCAATCCTCTATGGGCGTCTAAAGGCACCCTCATACACACCATCCTGTTGGCATAGTGTACTGCTTGACTGTAGACGATACTCTCCTCATTGTTCTTTGCCTCGTCCCTGGATAAGATTGAAATTGAAAATTGAAATTCAGTTTGAAAATGAAATTGAAATTGAAGTGCGTCCAAAGGTATCCTTATACACACTATCCTGTTGGCATAATGAAGTGCTAGACTATGCTTTCCTCATTGTTCTTTGCCTCATCCCTGGATAAAAATTGGAATGAATTGGAATTGAAATTGAAATTGAAATTTAAATTGAATTTGAAATGAATCAGAATTCTTCAATCCTCTATGTGCGTCTAAAGGCACCCTCATACACACCATTCTATTGGCGTAGTGTACTGCCTGACTGTAGACGATGCTCTCCTCATTGTTCTTTGCTTCATCCCTGGAGGAAATTGAAATTGAAATTCACATTGAAAATTCATTTGGAAATGAATAAAAAATGAAAGTTGATCTGTTAGCGAACTGTACTGTTTGGCTGTACATACAACTCTTCTCATTGTTCTTTGCCACATCCCTGGATAAAATTGAAATTGAAAAATTGAAATTGAAATGGATTGAAATGAATTGAAATGGAGTCCCCAAAACCTCTATGTGCATCTAAAGGTAACATTATGCACACCATTCTGTTAGCATAGTGTTAATGCTGGTCTGGCCTGGCCTGGTCCCTGGATAAAATAAAAATTGAAATTGAAGTGACATGGGCATCTGAAGGTACCCTCAAAAACACCATCCTGTTAGAAATATGAGAATCAAAATATTGAAAAAAATTCAAAATATTGAAATTCAAAATGCTTTGAAAATCTGCTTTTGCTGTCATTAGAAAATTATCAAAAAATGAGAATTGAAATTTGAATTGGAAATGAATTATGAAAATTATATTGGAAATTGAATTCAAATTGTAAATGAAATGTGAAAAATGGAATTTCAAGTCACATTGCAAAATGGACTAAAATGGAAATTAAATTGTATAACTCATTTTTATTTGGAATTTGAAAGAAAATAGCAATTTCTTCATGCCCATCATTTACCAAACGTAATCCAATGCTTCTATGTAGATGATGTTCACATCTTTGAAATTTTGTATGTAGTTATTTTTCACTGGTATTGATATTGAAATAAAAATTATATTAAGAAATTGGTTATCAATTAAAATCTAAAATGAAGGATATTCATTTGAATCATGATTAAAATTGAGACATTGATACTGACTTCATTTTTATTCAAATATTGATCTAAATTCTAATTTCAAATCAGATTTCAATTTGATTCCAATTCTGATATAAACTCAGATTTCAATTATGATTCATAATCTAATTCCAATTCTGAATCCCAATCAACTTCCAAATCCAATTTCAAATTCACTTTGAACTAACCTTGCATCCATGTTCATACTTGGTTGTAACCTTAGCTGCTCAGCTGCGATATCAAGAGGGCTGCGATCGGCACCAGGCGTGATGAGACCATTAGCACTGGAGGTAGAGGAACCGGACGCATCAGGTCCTGCGGAGAAAGCCTCGTTGAACGTCTGTATAATGAGAATAAAATGGAATTTTAAGGTAAAGATTATTAATGGTCAGATGCAGAAATTGGAAGTATTAAAATTGGAATTTAAATAATTTCATGTATTGGATTTGAGACTGTCAATGCTCAATAAACATCCTCTTGTTTGCATGTATAATGACCAACTGCTATTTAACTAGAAAGCTGCGATCAGCACTGAGTGTGATGAAACTGTTAGCACTGGAGTTTGATGAGCTAGATGCATCAGGTCCCTGTGAGAAAGCCTCATTGAATGTCTGTTGATGAGAACAAATGGATTGTAAATAAGTCCATGCATTGGAATTGGTTGCAAGAAGGATACAACTTGCTGGACAATGCTTCTGACATCCAGCAAGAGGGAGGGAGAAATTTGGTGTTACGGTATGTATCATTCAAATTTGAATAATTACACGAGGAGAAAAAGACGGAAAGAAGGAGGCGACCGGGGATCGAACCCGCAACAAACCCTTGTCAATTTATGACTGTCCCAAACAACTAGATTACACGACGCCTCAGAGTTTGCCGTGAGTGGGCTTATCCTACGGAAGCCACTGCATGTACGATGGGGAAGCGGAAGAAATTCCAAGAAAATGTTGACACTCTGAAGCAGATGCTGGCATAGTTGGCACGATGGACAGGAGTAACTGAAGGATCCATACTATGGCTCGCCAACTTAGCCAACATAATAGGTACATGTAGGCAGCTATTGATTTTGAGGCAGTCAACCCATAATAAGTTTCCTCTTGTTGCAATGTATAATGATCATCTGCTATTAACAGTATCAACAGCAACAACCAGTCTTAATCAATTATCAGAAAATCCTATAGCAAACTAAACATTTACATTACAGTGAATCGTTTGACAGAGTTAAGTGCCATCTAAAATTTTTCAAATGGGAGAGGAAAGACATTTTCACATAAAATCAACAGCCAAGGAGGAATATTTTTTAACTTACATCTCTCTTCTCGTTGGTAGGTGTGTTATCCGGCGTGACATACAGGCTCTGGATGTTCTTCTCCACATCAGCATAGAATGCTGTCTCCCAGAACTGCTGACTTGCAAACACTGGGTGGTCTTGGGTCACTGTGTATGCAAACTGGATGATGCCTGGACAGAGTTTCTGAAAACAACAAGAAGAGCAACAACTATAATATCAATAATAATGATAACATCTATGCTACTAATTATAAGAATGAAGTAGAAAAAGGAATTGAGCTTTCGATCCCAGCAGAATCTTAATCATAAGCAAAATGGCAAAGAAATAAAGTGAAAAGAGTTCATCAGAATAGAACGCTGTTTCCCAGAACTGCTGACTTGCAAAGACGGGATGGTCTTGGGTGACTGTGTACGCAAACTGGATGATGCCTGGACAGAGTTTCTGTAAAGAAAGAGGAGAAACAATAATAATTCTAATAATAATGATAACATCTATGCTACTAATTATAAGAATGAAGTAGAAAAAGGAATTGAGCTTTCAATCCAAGCAGAATCGTAATCATGAGCAAAATGACAAAGAAATAATTTAAAGTGAAATCTCTTTCTACATCATTTTACTCCACAATTATCGGATGAGCAGTTTCAGCAGTTCTATTTATTCAAAAATAAGAATGTTGAAAGTAATTTACTTAAGGTTCATGTCTAAATGAATGGAATAAAAATGCACGATACATATCATTAAATGCGGCTATACTCATTAAAATAGCTCCTAGATCAACTTTAAATGGCAGATTCAAACTTTGGTATTGTGCTTGAGGGTTTTTTTCTATGAAATTTGATGGTATTTAAGAATGAGTGGATAGATTGAATGAAAAACTGCTCTAAAAAAAGAATTCACTTGGAAAAAAGTACTTTCCTAGCTGATCCCAGATATTGGGAGGTATATCATCCTCCAAAGTTTCACTGATATGCAACTGGTTGGTATTATCTTGGCAGGTTAATCACCAGTTTAAACCCTTCGATTGAAATTTGAACTCATCGTACAAGGCATCATTAGCCAACTGGATTATCAAAATGCTATACTTACAAGTTTGCAAATTGAACTTTGAACTTCTGAACTTACCCTACAGAAAGCTGATATGAGGGGCAAGAAATCCATTCTGAGAGTGAACTCCTCACTGTGCGAATCCTCTTGAAGGGCAGCATTGATCAACCTCACCACCATACCAAACTGCTGAGGTTCCAAGATTGCAATTTGACCCTTGAACTTCCCAACTTTGAACTTTGACCTTTGAACTTACCCTGCAAAACGCTGATATGAGGGGGAGGAAATCCATGCTGAGACTGAACTCCTCACTGTGCGAATCCTCTTGCAAGGCAGCATTAATTAACCTCACCACCATACCAAACTGCTGAGGTTCCAGCATCGCTCTGTTCTTGTTCACTTGTAGCTCTAGTTCATGGAGGAGAGCTTGCCTAGCAACCCTGCTCTTCAAGGATCGCATCACTGCTGGAAACAACTGAAAATGAGATGGAGACATGGAATACGAAAATTATTTTAGGATTCCACAATGATGAGGATTAAGTATCGCTCTGTTTTGTTCATCACTGCTGGGAACAGCTTGCAAACAAGATGGCGAATTCAAGCTACATAACATGTACAATTTCTTGATTCAGAGATGGACTCATTTATAAAGAGATACCCGCATTGCTCTGTACTTAAGAAGATCTAACGCAAGGAAAAAAATCCAGAAATTGCAATAATTATACTAGCATATCAATCATATACCTGTGCAATTCTCTAGCAGTGTTTCAGACTTACGGGGTGTTGTTCAAAATCAACTGCAAATGAACTGCAACTTTGCAAATTGTAATGCGTATTTTCATTTGTGAATGGTATGCACATTCAAAAAGACGCGCATGAAACAATGGTTTTGAATGTCATGTTCCGATCAACTGCAACTTGAGATCAATTGCAACTTTTGAACAACACCTCCTTAGCGTTGCTGACATTTTCATACAATCATCTCGTGTTTGTATACCAGCTCATAAGAATCCACATACAAACACAGGAATGTTACATGGACATAAGGAACTTCCGACATAGCAACAAAAGCACTGACCAATCATCGCAACATGTGTACAATTCTCTAGCACTAATTCAAAATCAGTGTTATTACGACATTTTAATCCAATGGTATTAAGTTTGCTTTGCTATGGCAATTTGTAGAATAATTGTTATAGTCAGGAGCATATTGGTGATACTTACCCTTCTTGCATCCAGAATCTTGTTCTCAAAGATGAAGTTGATACACGTCCTTAGAACTTCTAATCTCCTAGCACTGTTGTTGATCAGGTTCCGATGTCCCTCAAAAGCGCTGATATTTGTACTGTAGGGGACAATCTGACACTTCTGGTTTCGTGGCTTGGTCAGGCTTGGGTTCATACTTTGAAGAATCTGTTAAGAAAATGAGGTAGGATAAATTATATATTAGCTTTTTGGGTTTCAAATACAGTAATGCAGACGACAATGTATTCAATGTAATTAGCAAGGTTTAGCACTAAGATAATATTATTAATAATAATGGTGGCTACTTGTATAGCGCACAGGTCCACTTCATCGGTGCTCATGGCGCTGAAAGTTTTACACTCATTAATATCCAGACTTAGTTGTCAACCATAACGACGCTCCACATTACAATAAATTTCTTCCTGCCATCCCCATTTATCTCACCTCGGTCGAGTGCAGCACAATGAGGAAATTTCTTGCTGAAGAAAATTAACATTATGAGTGGAATTTGAACCTAAAACCCTCTGGTTCAAACGCGAGAGTCAGAACTACAACCAGATGTTGTAATCAATGATCATTAATGGCCAATAAAGTTATGGCATCGTTCAAACACTCACTGCTTTAGCTAGGCCATCTTCGATTACATCTTCAACTTTGGCGTTGCTGAGAGTCGGGAACTGGTACTCGTTGATGCGGGTGTATGCACCATCCGACGGTTTGGGAATCTTCTGAAGATACTGCGCCTTGGTGGGATTCTCCTACAAGTGTCAAAGATAGAATTGAGTTCATGTTTGTGCATGGACTTCAATGGATGATATTTTCTAATGATTGACTGACTTAATTCTGTAATTTCCCCACATGCTTCATACAGAATTTTGTCCATTGCGGTAGACGATTGTAAGTAGTAATGCGTGCATTGTGACCTTTAAAAGTATAAACCTTTCCTCCCTCCGAAATAATAGATAAACAAATAATCTATTGCGATTTACCTTAATCTAAGGTAAAATGTAAAATAATAAATTGATTGCAATAAATTGATAAATGAATATAATCATAAATGAATAAATAAATAAATGAATAAATGAATAAAATGAATAAATGAATAAAATGAATAAATGAATTAATGAATAAATGAATAAATGAATTAATGAATAAATGAATAAACAAATACACAAATAAATGAATAAATGAATAAACAAATACACAAATAAATCAATAAATGAATAAACAAATAAATGATAAATAAATCTCCTTTAAAAAAATAATTAAGTAAACCCATAGAATTGGAATTAATTTCATAGTCTTTGTAACTCCAACATCTTTCAAATCTTCATAAAAAATTATCTCATTTCCATGAAGATCATCCATGACAGTTAAAATCATAATTGCATTCTCAAAGAAAAATTAAATCAATCCACTTTCAATCGGTTTTCTTGCATCTCAAATTATATCAAGAATCATGCATTTCTCATCATCATGAGTCAGCTTTCCAAAATAAAATGAAAATTCATCCATCAATTGTAAATGCATTATTCAAAAACTTTCATCTAAAAGAAATTATTCAAGCTTAATTTGCATGTCTCTGCTTGCTGATCATGCAATGACTAGTCATAGCTTTCAATAAAATATTTAAATTAAGCTTTCGAAATAATATTTATTCATAATAAAGACAAAATTTCTATAACCATTCAAGCTGTCTAGAGATAAAAATCTATTAATAGTTTGGCTTTCTGTAAAAAAAAAAAAAAATGGATGAAAAAATACTTATTGCTTAATTTGACATCCCAGCAGCGCAACAAACACACAATTGTAGTAATTGCAACAAAATCCTAAATATTCTACGGCCAAAATGCCCATTGCGTTGACAGCCAAACTACTGTAAAATGATACGCTATTACGAGTACCGATACAAACCTGAGCTATCGCAAATACATGTTTAGGTTCATACTGTAAAAAGAATTGTGGGATAATAAAGTGTTGCGAGTTTCATTCAATGGTGTTTTCTATCCATAGCACAAAGTACATCATCTTACTTTAAAGTAATATTAAATAATCCCAAGAATTTTTTGAAAAAAAAGATTAAACTTGAATTGGTCTTTTAAATTCCATTTCATAGGCCTGCTCCAAAATGCTTTAGTTTGCTGATTCTTATCTATGGAAAAATGATTTTTAGAATGAATTCTTGCCAAATATGTCTAGAAAATGAACTACATGTATTCTTTGCCCCATGCATTATGAAAGAGATCTTTAGAAATACAAGCGAGCGAATAAAACAACCTT